>JAECUM010039400.1:0-42525 GCA_016617855.1 Megalonaias nervosa
AAGTGATTCTTAAAATACATAAATGCTCCTACAAAATTCTTGCATAAAGTAATGTATTGGAAGTTATTCTGAGTTCAAAACTGGAATAATATTTTCTGTGATCCAACAAAGGGCTGTTGACACAGCAGCACTTTGCAGACCACAACAGACGTCATCGCCTTCCATTTTGGATTTCATCGGGACTCGAACTCAGTTTCATTCAGGACTTTTTATTACTAGTCCTTCTATTTTTTAATTCTTGGATTATTTTTGGATTTGATTTGTAAAACCGTAAGTTCTTTTTGTCTTAATTGTTCACTTTGTATTCTAGGGAAATAAATTATTTGTTTAATTTTACAAAGCTTGTTGTCTTCACTCTTTTCTGTTACTTATTTTAAGAGCATAGACTCGTGACAGGAAATTGGACGCTTGTCCTTGGGATACGAATTCTGGCTAAAATATTTCAGAAAACTTTGTTTTTTTGAAATTTACATTCCCCTAGTTTTTTAATCTTTTTTATCCCAAGATTATTTTTCATTTTACTTTAGTGAAATCAACAGGCTTTTTTTCACAACGTCATCAAAAGTGGAGATCTTTCTTTCAAATCCCACCCAGGAACAGTTAGAATTCTTGAAATAAGATGAATTGCTTCAGCTTGCCAGAAAATATGATCTTTCTGAGGCAAAAGCTTCTTTAACAAAGCAAGAAATAAAAAACATTTTGGTCCAGTATTTGGTGGAAAAGAGTGTTTTGGATAAAATTGCTTTGGGTTTGATCAGCAAGTGTGTATCAGACTCTGACGTAAAAATAAAGGAATTAAAATTAAAATACAAGGTGAAATTAGAGTTAAGAAAGATTGAACTTCAGAAAGAGGAAAAAAAAATGCAAATGCAATTGGAGAGAGAGAGAGAGAGAGAGAGAGAGAGAGAGAGAGAGAGAGAGAGAGAGAGAGAGAGAGAAATGCTATTGGAGAAAGAGGAGAGAGAGACACACACACAGATGCAAATGTAAATGCAATTGCAAATGCAGAAAGAAAGGAAGAACGGGAATATCAAT
Source organism: Megalonaias nervosa (assembly GCA_016617855.1). Classification (NCBI taxonomy): domain Eukaryota; kingdom Metazoa; phylum Mollusca; class Bivalvia; order Unionida; family Unionidae; genus Megalonaias; species Megalonaias nervosa. The sequence goes on from JAECUM010039400.1 coordinate 1,036, forward strand.
TTAGATTAAGAGAATTAGAGCGTGAAAAACAAATCCCCACTTTACATATAAATTCAAGTTTTGATATTACTAAGAATATTAGGTTAGTGCCCTCTTTTAGGGAAAAATAAATAGACAAATATTTGCCTCATTTTGAAAAAATTGCTGAAAATTTGAAATGGCCAAGGGAGCATTGGACTCTATTATTACAAAGTGTGCTTACTGGTAAAGCTAGTGATATTTACAATTCACTCTCACTACAGCAAAGTGCTGTCTATTATCTGGTTAAGGAATGCATCTTAAAGGGTTATGAGTTAGTCACTGAGTCTTATCGGCAAAGGGTCAGGAACTATAAAAATGAAGCTGGTCAAACTCATGTCGAATTTGCAAGAGAAAAAGTGCAGTTATTTGATAGGTGGTGGTTAGCCAAGAAAGTTGATCAAAATTATGAAAATCTCAGACAACTTGTATAACTTGAAGAGTTCAAGAACTTTGTCCATAGTGACACTAAGACTTATCTTGATGAGCATAAGGTCGAAACCTTGGAAAATGCTGCTCGTACTGATGACGAGTATTTATTAGATCATAAAATTCCTTTTGAAGGTAAATCTTCCACTCAGCAGTCTTCTGGTAAAAAAAGTATTTCAGCCTAATACGAGCCCTTCTAAATTTCAATCTGGCACAACTTTTAGAAATCAAACTTCTGATAAGCTTGATCAGAAATCCTTATCTCTTCCTACGTGTACTTATTGCAAGAAGAAAGGACACGTTATTTCTGATTGCTACAAATTGAAAAATAATCATCAAAATCAAGACAAACCTATTGCAAATGTTCTTATTTCTAAGAGGTCAAGGTCACGGTCATGTTTCGAAAGCAATACATTTGTTGGGTCTCAAAAACCACAGTCTGATTTAATTATGGAGAATTATGAACCATTCATGTCTAAGGGTTCTATATCACTCTTGGGTGATTCGGCCAATCCCATCCCTATTAAAATTTTAAGGGACACGGGAGCTTCTCAGAGTCTTTTATTACCAGGTACTTGGCCTTTTTCTGAGAAGTCTTCTTCTAATGAGAGTGTTCTTATTCAGGGAATAGAGTGCGGCTTTGTTGATGTTCCTCTCGATTGTGTAAATTTGTCATCAGACTTAGTCTCAGGACTCGTGACAGTCGGCACAGTGTCTTCCTTACCCCTTAAGGGCATTCATTTATTACTAGGCAATGACCTAGTTGGAGATGAGGTTGTGGTTAATCCACTTGCAACTGACAAGCCTGGTTTGGATAAGAAAGTCGATCCTATTGAAAAAGAATTCCCTGATTTATACCCAGCTTGTGCAAATACTAGAGCTATGTCAAAGAATGCTCTTGAGAATGATGTTGATCAGGCAAGTATTCCTTTATCTGACACATGTATTGGTCAGGCTTTTGATGAGGTCACTTTCACTCCTTGTTTCGATCAACCAAAAGGTATTGATCACAGTGATCCTCTTTTGACTACTCATTCTCTTTATTCTAACGAGGGTGACAAACGACAATCACTTGTCGTCGAACAGGAAAAAGATCCTGAGATCTCTTGTTTCTTTCAAAGGGCCATTAGTGAAACTGAAGTCACTGAAGTACCTGTTTGTTATTTCATTAAATATGGGATTCTTATGAGAAAATGGAGACCTCCCGAGGTACCTGCTAGTGACGAGTGGTTGGTTGGTTGGTTGGTTGAATTTTTTACGGCGCACCAGCACTATGAGGCTATTTAGCGCCATACAAAAGGTTATATCTTTCATTATTTAAAAGTGGTAAAAGATTACGTATCGACCAGCGATACGAAACCAAACAGTTGAAGGTAAAACGATAAAATGGTAACGGTGATAAATAAAGTTTCCCGATCAACGGGGAGTGCAAATGATGTATGACAACGAAAACAGATGAAAGGTAATTAAAATCTAGCGACGGTATATATAGCACATAAAACTGTTCAAGGTGATAGCATAAAAGCTATAACTTATGATAAATATTTACTTCCTTCAGGAAGTCTATAATATAAGAAATGCTAACTGTATCAAAGAGCTCCCTAATGTCATGCACATTGTAATAATGATTACGCGTAGGTTGGAGGTCGAAACACTCCAACATAAAGTGCTTAACAGTGAATGGTTCATTGCAAGATATGCACTCTGGTGGGTCTTCTCCTTTTAGTATATAGGAGTGGGTTAAATAAGTATGGCCGATTCGAATTCTTGCAATGACTACCTCCTCCCTACGGACGGCTCTGTAGGAAGGAGTCCATTCTCCTAGGGTTGGCTTGATGGCATGAAGTTTGTTATTCACGGCATCATTCCATGATGCCTGCCATTTCTGACGTAAACAGTCTTTGATACTACGTTTAAAATCAGTATACGGTGTTTTAAAATCAGATGGTTCTAGTGATAGGGCCATTTTAGCAGCGCGGTCTGCTTTGTCATTACCTTTAATTCCAATATGGCTGTGTAACCAACAGTATACTATATTGTGTGAGGTACTCAGCTCAGTATGTTTAAGGAGAACATTAGCTAATAATGGATTTTCCAGTTTTCTATTATGTAGTGACTGAAGTACTGATAGTGAATCGGAGAAGATGATGCTATTCAAAATACGCTTGTTTTCAATATATTGCAATGCAAGATCTATTGCTCTGATTTCGGCTGAAAAAATTGATGTACCATTTGGCAAGCGAACTTTTGTTGTATGTTTTCCACTAACGAAGGCTGCAGCAGCCTTTTCCTGATCTTTTGATCCATCAGTATATATTCTTGTATAATTTTCAAATTCGGTGAGGAGTTCATGGTAAGAGTTGTGGAAGATGGAAGGGTTTGTTTCCGTTTTTTTCCATCGTGTAACGTGAAAAGTACCTTTGGTTGTTAAAGTAGCCAGGGAGGTGTTTCGGAGGCGGTCGTTTTCAGAATTCTTGAAAGTTCAATTTTGGTACTGTCAAGGCATGGTAATATTCTAATGCCAAAGGTAGGTGTGACGTTTGGTTTATTGTCATATAATGTTTTATATTTGGGTTCAAAAACAGCCGAAAAAGCAGGGTTCAGAGGGTTTGAGCTTAATTTGAGCGCATACTGTGCGGAAAGCATTTCTCTACATTGTGATAATGGGGGTTCGTTCGCTTCAACGAGTAGGCTTTCACACGGGGATGTCTAGCATCTTCAAATAGGACTTCCTAGCTGAACCATAGACAACGCAACCATAGTCTAGTTTCGAGCGAATAAATGTTCTGTATAAACTGAGTATGACTTTCCTATCAGCGCCCCAGTCAGTGTGCGCTATTACTTTAAGTAAATCTAGAGACTTCAAGCATTTAGCTTTCAAATTATTCAGGTGTGGAATAAAAGTCAGTTTTCTGTCGAAGATAATACCTAAGAATATTGCTTCCTCAACAACTGGAATAGGTATTCCGTCCAGCGTGAGTTTATGTCCATCATGATGTCTTCGTAACTGACAGAAATGCATACATACAGTTTTTGATTTCGAGAATTTGAAACCGTTAGTATTGGCCCAATTTTGAATCTTCTTGATATTTTGCTGTAGTTGTCTTTCAATTGTATGCATGTGCTTGGATCGGTAATATATTAAAAAGTCGTCAACATATAGGGAGCAATCCACACCTGGAGTCAGACACTTGGTGATGCTATTAATTTTTATGTTGAAAAGCGTCACCGATAAAATACTGCCCTGGGGCACACCCATCTCTTGATTGTGCATATCAGAGAGGGTGGAGCCCACTCGTACCTTGAATTCCCTGTCTGAGAGGAAGTTTGATATGAACGAGGGCAGTCGGCCTTTTAGACCCAGATCGTGCAGGTCATTTGGTATTCCGTACTTCCACGTTGTGTCATAGGCCTTTTCCAGATCAAAGAAAACCGCTACTAAGTGTTCTTTCTTGATGAAAGCGTCGCGAATAAATGTTTCCAGTCTAAACAGATGATCATTGGTACTACGACCATAACGAAAGCCACTTTGGAAAGGAGATATTAAATTGTTGGTTTCCAAATACCATACAAGCCGAGAATTGATCATTCGTTCCATTGTTTTGCAAACGCAGCTAGTTAATGATATAGGTCTATAGTTGCTAGGATCTGCGCTATCTTTGCCTGGTTTGGGAATTGGTATTACTGTTGCTTCTTTCCAAATTTTTGGTACATTACCAGTAATCCATAAATCATTGAAGATTTCCAGAAGAACTGTTAAGGATGGTTCTGGAAGGTGTTTGAAAAACTGGTAATGTATATCGTCAGGCCCAGCGGATGTATCATGGGCCTTATTCAAAGATTCCACAAGCTCCGACAATGAAAACGGTTGGTTATAGCTCTCTGAGTTATTCGATGTGAATTTCAACCGTGTTTTTTCTTTTTGAGCTTTCAATCTTCGGAAAGCTTCTGAATAATTAGGCGATGAGGAATTTTTGGAGAAACAATCGGCAAGTACATTAGCTATTTCATGTTTGGTATTGAAATTGTTATTATTTAGGTTCAGATGTCGGAAAGAATTGTATTTTCCCTTCCCATTTCTTTTGCGGATCGTGTCCCAAACTTTCTTTATTGAGGAACGAGAGTTTAAAGTTGAAACATATTTTTTCCATGATTCTCGTTTACTTTCTTTAATTATGCGGCGAGCTTTGGCCAGAACAATACGGTACTGAGTTAAAGTTTCGGGCGTTGGACGATTATTAAATTTTTTCAGTGCTTCTCGGCGTTGTCTAATGGCTTATTTACATTCTTTAGTGAACCAGGGTTTTTGGGTTCTTTTACAGTTCGGCGAGGACTTAGGGATGGATTCTTGTACAATCTCAATTAAAACAGATGTAAATTGTCGAATACGATCATTATCGTTTAGGACGGTATTCCTGTTTAGTCGAGCTGTACAAAGTGTTTCAAATTTGGCCCAGTCAGCTTTCTTTAAATTCCACTGTGGAATCGTGTCATCAATTGTAACGTTGGTGTTCTTAAGAGAGATTGGAAAGTGATCACTGCTGTGAAGGTCATCAGCGACCTTCCAATTATAATCCAAAAGTAGTGAAGGAGAACAAATTGTTAAGTCGATACATGTGTATGTACCAGTTCCTGGGTGCAAGTACGTCGGAGATTTGGTATTAAATAGACACAAGTCGTGTCTAGTAATAAAATCTTCAACCTTTTTGCCCCTGTCGCTTATGTAATTTGATCCCCATAAAATGTTATGGGCATTGAAATCACCGAGTAAAACAAATGGCGGCGGAAGTTGTTGACCAGCGTGTCTAATTCATTTGGTAATAAGTTGGTGTTTGGTGGTATGTAAATAGAACAAAATGTAATCACTCGATGTAGAGTGACACTCACAGCAATGGCTTGCAAATTTGTGTTTAAAGGGATGACGCTATGTGGGGCTCTATTGTTCACAGCAATAGAAACCCCTCCTGAGGCCCTGTCAACGTTCTGTAAGTAGGTGTTAAACAGGGAGTAGTTTTTAAGTGTGATGTTGTCCGTATCTTTTAAAAAGGTTTCCTGAAGGCATATTATTGCAGGATCATATTCGTTTAAAAGCAGAAGAATTTCATTGCAATTGGTTCTAAGTCCTCGACAATTCCATTGTATGATCGTGTTCTTCATTATAAGTTTAGATTGGAGATTTTGGAGCTAGGTTAGACTTTTCGCGGAGAGAATCTATATGGTTATTTCTACGGAGGAAGTACGGGGATGATTTTTTTGTTAGGTCTGGAGCTACTTTGAGAACATGGAGCAGTATCTTCTGCATCCATGCTCTCAATGTCCCCAAACCTGTTATAGAGTTTGATGGGGTCATCTGACCCCTTTTGCTGCCTATTTCCGTGAGATCTATTTTTACTCTTTGGTGACTTCGGTGGTGGGGTATTATTAAAAGTTGTTTGGGTAGATACCGTGGTTTTTTGTGCTTGGTAATGGGGGTGGGGGGTGGGGGTGGGGGTGTTAGAGCGAGGTGTTGACTCGGGTGTATCTGTCTGTGTTTGAGCGTCCTTCGTTGCTTTAGGATATGTTTTTAACTACAGAGGAGAAGGATGGGCCAGTAGGTGATGTTTTTGCCTGTACAAGCTTTCTGGTCTCTGGATAGGGAATGTTGGATGTGTATTTCCTTCTCCTGTTTCCAGGTATCACATTCCTTGGAATTGGCGTGGTGCTCTTTCCCACAGCTGACACAATGCGGAGTTGCTCTACACTCAGCTTCCTGGTGAGAATGGTCTCCGCATCTGCCACATATCTGGCTTTTTGAGCAACGATCTTCGTGATGGGCATATTTCTGACATTTATAGCATCGGAGGGGGTTGGGTATGTAAATCTCAACTTTCACTTGCAAAAAGCCAATCTTAACCACTCTGGGTACTGCTAGCTTGTTGAAGGTGAGTACGAGTGTGTTGGTGTCCTGCAGATTGTTATTACGTTTAATTCTTATTCTGCGAACTGCAGTGACACCTTCGTTTTTCATCCCTTCGATGATATCTTTGTCGCTTACTCCGGCCAAGTCCCGACATCGAATCACGCCTTTGGACGAGTTGAGTGTTGTGTGAGCGAATGAGGTCACCGGAATATCGAAAAATGTCTTCATTTTCCGGATATTTTCGGTCTGACCCCGTCGATCACATTCAACAAGTAGGCATCCCGATTTCAACTTCTTTACACTTTTTGGTGTACCAATTATACCCGTAATTGTCTTTTCGATCACAAACGGAGACAGTGAGGCTAGCGGTTTTGATTCGTCTGTAGATTGTATAACCATGAAGCGTGGAAATGATTCCACACCACATGGTTCGTCATCTGAGTCAGATAAAGTTTTGGTACGTTTGAGCTGATTTTTTTTTGAAATATCCATGTTGGTGGATTTAAAATTCAGCACCCGTGCTCCCCGCCCACCAAGGAGCCCAACAAGGGGACACTTTTCAAGTGCCAGGGATACACAGATGTTATACTCAGTAGGTAAATTCACCTCCTGATTCATCCCATAAGACATACTCAGTCGTTAAAATTACCTCCCAATTGACCTGTTGAGCCACCGCCTTCTAGGAAGTCTTCTAAGACTTGGAAAAGGGAAAGTTAAAGGGATAGAATGTATGGGTAACGGTGGTATCAAGAGAGATACAACGAGAAGGATAAAGAAAGTGAGCGAGTAAGTAAAGACCTCCTAGGGCTCGGCATGACCAGCCGATTTGTTGAGACCGGGCCCATCCCGACCAACCGTCTAGAAGAAGTAGAGGCCAAAGTAGTGTATTGCATCGGAAAGCCTCTGCTCAACTACCAGGATCCTTTCCTCCTCCGACACGGGTCGCAACCCACGGCAAACAGGTTGCCTCTACTTAATCGCCTCTTACGACACGTAGCGAGGTACGGCGGGCCAATTCTACAACCCCGGACCCGCAGGGCGTGACGAGTGGTAGGTGAACTATCAAATTATAGTTCCAAAATCGTACAGACTGGAAATTCTTAGTCTGGCCCATGCAACTCCTTTGGCTGGTCATTTAGGGATTAATAAGACTTATCACAAGATCTTGAATCACTTCTATTGGCCAAAAATTAAAAGTGATGTTTGTAAATACTGCAGATCTTGTCATACTTGTGAAATGGTAGGAAAAGCCAATCAGAAGATACTTAAGGTTCATCTGCAAGCTATTCCTGCATTTGACGAACCATTTAGCAGAATAATGGTCGATTGTGTCGGTCCCTTACCTAAGACCAAGTCAGGCAACCAATACTTGTTGACCAAAATGTGTGCGTCAACAAGATTCCCAGAGGCAATTCCTTTGAGGAATATTAAAACTAAAACAATAGAAAAAGTTTGATAATTTTTTTTTTACCTAGGATCATGCAAATTTATTGTTATAAATCTAAACGGAGTAGCTTGAGCTTGTGCAAAAATGTTTTTGAATTTAATCATGTCCATATCTCCGCTACACCAAGGTTGATGAATGTTTCGTAACGAATGTGTATCAACTCTGTTAAATACAACTAAAATATTACAGTTATCTTTGATCACTTTTAGTATTTGTGTATATCGTTGGGTAACATAAATCACATCTGTGTTTTTATGCCTACCTCGTGAAAATATCCTAGCTGGGTTTGTTTGTTTGTCCAGCATAACATTGTCGTATACAACTAAATTATTAATAGATCCATCGAGATCATCTACGGATGGAGTTTCATCAATATCGGTGATAAAATCAACAACACCATTACCATTTTCATAGAACGAAGCTGCGTTTTCATTAAAATCCTTAAGTACTTCATAACATCGTTGATCATCTACGGATGGCGCCACTAAATACAATTTATCCCACTTGAGCCATCTCATTATCAGATTAAGCAACAATTTTGTTTTACCACTTCCAGATGGTCCAATTATTATCATCGTTATAGAATTTGGTAATTTTGGATTACGTTTAACTGGCTTACGTGCTTGTGTTGCTGAGAAGTCAATTACATCCATAGTAATTTATATCATGGATCTGTATTGTGTTTTATGTAGAGCACCCACGCCAACCAGTGGATTAACTACAGTGACAACTAAAAATAAGAAACATGCTCTTGCAGGTAAATGTGAACGATGGGGTACAAAAAATTTTGGATTTATTTCGTCGAAAACAAAAACCGGTTGTGATATTGCTACGGCGCTATATAAATTGCCAGGAACTCCTTGGGCCAAGTACCCTGGTGAGAGCATCTGCCTGGCTATAATTACTGTGGTTCTGGAACTCGTCTCGATATCCGACTCGATAACCAAGACAGCCAAAACCTGGAGAGTATAAAATAAACTCAATTGATCAAGCGTGTCATATTCATGATGTTGCGTATAAAAGTAAATATTTGCAACAACGGCACCTCGCAGATGTGAAATTGATTCATGCGTTAAATTCTATACCTGATAAATCTCTCAGAGAAAAACTTGCTAGCTTCCTAGTAAAATCTGCAATGAAAGGTAAACTAATGCTAGGAGCTGGTAATTAATCAACTGATTGTTATCATAATAATGGAATCTGTTTATTATAGTCCAAGAGGATACTGGAGAGGTAAAGCAGCGATCAGTAAACTTACTGAAGCAGCAAAAGTCTCACGTGTTGTTGATGCAAATTGGTTAGCACGACAGGCAATATGGCAAATCTATCTACATCCACCTAAAAAGATTCAGTACGCGCATGTTGATGTCAGTGTTCCCAATGAAGTTCATCAAGCAGATATTTTGTTTTTACCTCACGATACTATTAAAATTGGTAGACGTCGATCAGGCACATACAAATACGCGTTAACTGTCGTTGACGTTGCAAGTATTTATAAAGAAGCAGAACCACTATCAACTAAAACAGCAACTGAAGTTGCATCTGCGTTTGAACGAATTTATCAACGAGGACTATTGCAATGGCCAGAACTATTACAGGTTGATCCTGGCAAAGAATTTCTTGGTGCAGTATCATCGTTGACGAAACGATATAATGTCAAAATCAGACGAGGACATACCGCAATTCATCGTGATCAGGCAATCGTTGAACGATTTAATCGAATACTTGCTGAAAGATTATTTGGATACCAGTATGCGAAGGAAATAATTCAGGCAGATAAGAGAGCTCGCGAATGGGTTGCAAGATTACCAAGTGTGATAGATGCGTTAAATAATGAAATTAATAGTGCAGCTTCTATGAAACCCATTAATGCAATTACAAAAAAACATATACCAATACAACGACGCGATTCTTCTTCTCAACCAGTGTTAGGTAATGTGACTGTAAGATATTATATGAACCTGGTGAACTTGAAGGGGGTAGATAAAGAGCAACTGATCCTATCTGGAGTGTGACCACACATAAAAGTTCTAGCGTGGTTAGATCCACAGGTAGACCTACAATCTACAGACTAGATGCAACTGCTCCTCAACGTGGATTTGTACGCGAACAATTACAAGTAATTCATGAAGACACACAATTACCACCGCGTTGGCTTCTGTAAATTGGCACCCCTACGTCAATTACATTCAAGACAGGTCAACATCACATTTCCGCGTGTGTGACAAAGACTACAATTAATTCTATCAACGGTAAACTGTCTTGCATTATTATTTGAATATTGCCACAACATATTACAGTTACAACCTGTACAGGGATTATTCTGTTGTTGTTTCAGTGTCATGATAAATTCAACGTCGAGATCAAAATCGCGGTTATTTTTTTGTCAGATTGTCGATACCTAGATAATTTTTTCTTGACAACTTCATCGCATACATCATCTGTGATTTCTTCGGTTATTACGTAATCCATAATAATCCTGTGCAGTTGAGATATTCTTCTGACTCGAGGCACTGCGAGATAAACTAAATTTGACCACTCGATCCGATCATCAATAATCCAGATATTTGTATCAGAAATAGTTAATCCTTGTGATGAATGAATCGTTATAGCGTATCCTAACGTCCATGGAGATTTATCCCTGACTCCGTCAGGCGTTAACGCGCTCGTAACAGCACTGACAGGAACTGAAACAATATCATTATGTACAAGTTTTTGTTTCTCATTAGTTCCTGGAATTTCACTTCGATATTCTGTAGTCGAGTATCTGCTGGTCGATAGCATAATGGTACAGGTAGATTTGAAAATCTTTCCTTGTGCCGCAGGAATTATTTCTATTGAAGTTTATCACGAACTTTCTTTCTACTTGTAACTATCAAATCATTTGGTCTCCACAAATTCCAAAAGTCATCCATCGTAGTTTCTGGAAGTACTCCACGCATTATTTCGCACTGTATTCTATCTGGCTGCAGTCTGATTAATTTTTTAAATTCTTTCAGCGGTTTATCAATAGCTCTATGATCATCAGTTATTTTTTCGTAATAATCCACAAACGTTTTTAACCATTTGTGTGGAGACTGTCCAACAAAGGGTGGTGGTTGACTATGATCGGCACACATCATCACAGCAGTATTTTTCATCAATAACCAATCAAGGAACATTTTTAATGTATCCAACGAAACCATACAAATTTCATCCCAGATAATAATCTTGGGAATATATTTCTCACCCATCCGCGTCTCCACACCATCTAAAGAAACTATGATACGTTTGAGATTTCACTCGCCGTTCGGTCATTTCTCTGGCGAATCTGTATGTGGGTGTTAGCACAATCATGTCTGTGTTTTTGAATAATTCAATCACACGTGTTATTTTACCATAACCTCCACACCCATTAAGATAAATGGTTTTATGCCTGGCTACAGGATCATATACAGATGCCGCTGTCGATGCTGGTATTAAATTGTTATTCTTGTAATATTTTTCCTTAATTTCAATTTCGGCAGATTCAGAATAACTAAATATATTTTCTTGTTTTATTCTCCATGATCCCCATTCACCAGTGCCAAGTAATTTATCTAGCAAATCCAAATATTTTTTATTTACATAAAATGAATCCGTGGCAACTCTAACCGCGGTATCAACAAATGTGTTTATCATCGATAATAAGTTGATTGAAACGTATGCGAGCATCGAAGATCTTAAATAAGTAAACTGCGGTGACTCGCCATCGGTGTAACTCACAATTGTACCTAATTTAGCTCTGTCAGATAAATAAACAACATTTCGGCTTATAACCATATTTCTCTCCGTTGTATCAGCAATTATAAAATCGAGTTCTCCATCGTCCATGATTAGCCTCGTACACAATCGTTTATGATAATACGCACCACCCTGAGTAAACTTACCTATTATTTTTCAGCCGAGATCTTTTGCAACTTTATTTTCATGATCAATCATATCGGGATTTTCATCACCTGACTCTGTGAGGGAATATTTCTTTCGTTGTGGCAACCAAATTTGTTTTTGTGAATGATATGATATAATTGCTTCATTTACTTTCAACGATATCAATATTTTTACATCCAGCATGTATCATAATAGTACTATTGGAGCCCAGTGTTCTTCTGAGAAATGTCTTCCAAACCAAGCATAAGTAATCGGATGGAGATTTTGTCCAAACTCGAATGACTCTATACATGCAAATCCAGTCAGGTCAATATCTGGTAGGGGTCCATTTACCGCAACTCTGGTCATCTCGTGTGTTGGATGACCAAATCTCTTAATGTATTCAGAGCACTCTCCGTATCCAAGAAAACTTCCAGGATAACATGGTACCATATCAACCGAGATAACGTCGCTATAATCATATTTAGTATTCCATAATCCGCCGTGTCCGTATTCGATACAACTACGTTGAATATCAGCAAGAAATTCCGATCTTGTAGGTTTCCATGAATTTTTCTCCTGAGCAAATTGAGCAGCAACCGATGGAACGGTAAAACAGTTATTCAGTAATTGTTCGATAACATCATTAGCATTTGTGTATTTCAACGCAAGATATTTCATTTCGTCGTGGAGTGATTCTGCACCATAAATTTCTCCGCTAGGCCTTACAAACTGATCGTAATTTCCATCATCGGAACCTCGAAACAGCCAAACAGATACAGGGTCATTTTTGCTGATATCGTTGATAAAATCAAATACGTAATCATTATAAAATCTAATTGTTCTGTCTCGTGGAAATATCATCACCGCTGACGTCCATGCATGCGCGTTATTATCAAAGATTGTTATCGGAGCTCTCCTTGATTCATATTTCGATTTGTATAAAATCTCTCCTGTTAACGTCTTCACTGTTATTGGGAATTTTAATTTCTTTCCCAGCTCAGCAACGTCGCTGACAGACGCTCCAGTATCTTTAACTGTTTCTGCACACGTATTTATTTTTTTACGTTTTAGATCCGTTAAACCGTTTCCACGTATCACGTTTGTGAAATGTTCTGTAACTCGCTCAGCTACACAATTTAAGCGAGAAAATTTCATTGGTTTGAAATCATCAACGCTAGGTTTATTATTCAGCGGATATAACGCATAAACAGCTGCAGTCACAGGATATACACGTTCGTAATATGAATTGTCAATACCGGTCAGCGTACCTGGTTTGGAATTTTTATTCAACGTGACGATGCTACTTCCAACGGTCACGCGGACAGGGTCACGTTTGTCACGGATAATCCACACTTCGTCGTCTGTCTGCAAATAAATTTTATCAGAATAATATATCGCTGATCATCGAGGTAGTTAATGTTGTTTCTTGCTCGCGAATCATCCATTGTAGCATCGACAACATTTTTAATATTAAATGTTGACCACGTATGAACTGCACCATCGTCGTGAAATTCCTTTTTGGCTTCGTTGATACGATTAATTATATCCGTATTCATCAGCGCCAAATCTTGCTTCGAAAAACTAAATTTTGGTTTCGATAGTTTGTCGAGATCAAATCTAGCTCTAGAAGGCTTAATTGCAGATAATCTCGTGAATTCCTCCATATTATAATTAAAGCAAATATGTGTTTAATTAAACTTTAATCATATATATATATATATATATATATATATATATATATATATATATATATATATATATATATATATATATATATATATATATATATATATATATATATATATATATATTGATTCAAGCAAACAATAAATGCAATTGCTTAATGATAGGATTTACAACACCGTGTAACCGCGCATGCGTAAATGAATTCTGTGGTTACCACATGCAACATTTTCGACGTGGAAGTGTAGGACCAAAACCGTGCTTGCGTTGCGGTGTTGGAGTCAGAGAAGAAACACGGCTATGTGTACAATGTGGTGGCAAAAGATACTGAGAGCTGAAACGATATTATAATAAAAACAAATGTTGAGCCTCCCATAAAAACCGTCGAAGACTATCTCGCCAGGTTTTCAAAATAACAATTTAGTCAAATAATATTATTATATAAATGGAGCAAAATGAATTTGTAACACATCCCACCATTAAAGATTACGAAGCATCAAGAGATGGTGTAATCAGGAACTGTCGACTGAAAAAACCAGTTGGTTTTTGTTATTAATACTGGGTATCTCATGTTTAGAGCTGAGGGAAAAAAATATTTATCACATAGATTCGTGCTCGAATGTTTTCATGGACCGATCGAAGATGGATTTGTGATCGATCATATTGATCGAAATCAGAAAAATAATTCTTTGCCGAATTTGGGAGCTGTTGCACAAAAGCAGAATTGTAATTTCGGAAGATCTGGTTATAATTATAAATCTCCAAGATCAGTTGTATCTATAAATGTAGAGACGGGCGAGGAGATAATATTTTCCTCAATATATGTAGCTGCTAAATATTTCGGTATTCACCGTGCTTCGGTAAAACATGTCGCAGATAATATAACCAGATCGGCATTTTCAAATAAATATGATCAGCGAATAAAATTTAAGTACGCTACCACTTCTGAATAAAACAAGAAAATATTGTAGTTGACGAAGCGAGATAGCTCCGTCAAGTAAATCTCTCTCTGATAGATTAATTAATCAGTTGTCCTGCTTGATTATTTGACCGACGCGATTTATATTTTTTTGTGTGTCGTGTTCAGTAACTGTCTGTAGTCGGTGGTTGTAATTTACATCTTTTCACTCTAATAAATTCAGATTGTTTACGAGTTTGATTCAGGTAGGTTACTTTTATATTTTCAATGTGGCCGTGCAAATTACAGATATGTTACTTTTATATTTCAATACAACCATGCAAATTCCAGTTAGGTTGTTTTTAGGTTTTTCAGTTGGGTCACTCAACATCTGTTTCCCAACTACATCCGGCAGAAATAAAATACAGATATTTTATGTCCACGTTGTATTCAGTTAAAATTAAAATAAATCCACACTACAGTTTCGTGTGTGAAATCACACTGCATTTTATTCAGCTGAAACATGTGTAGGATTTATCACTGCAGTTCACGTAGCATAGGTAACATTATAGTAATTTCCAAACATCGTATTTATAAGTATGGGACTGTGGTACAGTGTTAAGAACGTTGGATTCTGATACTGAGGCCTGGAGTACGATTCCCATGGCAGACACATTGTCGACGGGGCGGTATGATGCCAGATTTTTCTAACAATGAAGTGGGGGAACTCCCCAAGGAAATTCAGGTACACTTCTCACCACGTTGAACAACGTGGTGGGTGTTGTTTTGCACTCACTCGGGGGTTTGATTGGGGGGGGAGTGTGCATGAAATTTGAAAATTGGAGCCCCTCAAAAATGAACAGTAAGGTGATGTGAGCTCCTCGACCTTGTGACCTCACTGAAGGATACCCACACAAGGGACATTCAGAGAGAATGTTCGCCAAAAGAAAAATCCTAATGAGGTGCCTGTAGGCCATTGGAGAGGCCTTAACCATGAACAGTGCCACATTGACAATTTGTACAATAAAAAGAAGACGTCAATGAAAGGACTCTTAGGACTCATGATAAAGCATTTACTGGCACTGAAGGGACCCCCGTTTAATGGTAGACCGACCATCATCGCTGCTGTTTATTTTTTGTTTATTTTATTTTTATTATTATATTAATTCTGATTCAGAAATATTTTTATTGTTATATTCATTCTGATTCAGAAATATTTTTATTATTATATTCATTCTGATTAAGAAATATTTTTATTATTATATTAATTCTGATTCAGAAATATTTTTATTTTTATTATTTTATTTTTATTATTTTATTATTTCTATATTATTTATATTAATTCTGATTCAGAAATATTATTATTATTATATTAATTCTGATTCAGAAATATTTTTATTATTATTATTCAGAAATATTTTTATTATTATATTAATTCTGATTCAGAAATATTTTTATTTTTATTTTTATTTTATATTATATAAACTGAGTTCCAACAAAATTGTTAAGATTTCTCAGTTTAATGGTGCAAACACCCCATCAGATTTTATGAAATTTGTTCGATTTTCTCAATTTCAATCGTGCAAACACCCCATCAGATTTTAAGAAATTCGTTCAGATTTATCAGTCTTTTCATGTCAAAACCCCAGCAGATTTATGAAATTCAATCAGATTTGTCAGATTTTCAAGTTATATAAAAATATTTCTAAATTTATTTTATATTATATAAACTGAATTCCAACAAAATTGTTAAGATTTCTCAGTTTAATCGTGCCAACACGCCATCAAAATCAATGAATTTTGTTCGAATTCCTCATTTTCAGTCATGCAAACACCCCATCAGATTTTAAGAAATTTCTTCGATTTTCTCAATCTTTTCATGTCAAAACCCCAACCCAATCAACGATTGGATTATGAAATTCATGCAGATTTATCAGATTTTTTCAGTTTTATAAAAATATGTCTAAATTTATTTTATATTATATAAACTGAATTTGTAGAAATTTGTTAAGATTTCTCAGTTTAATCGTGCAAACACCTCATCAAAATCAATGAATTTTGTTCGAATTCCTCATTTTCAGTCATGCAAACACCCCATCAGATTTTAAGAAATTTCTTCGATTTTCTCAATCTTTTCATGTCAAAACCCCAACCCAATCAACGATTGGATTATGAAATTCATGCAGATTTATCAGATTTTTTCAGTTTTATAAAAATATGTCTAAATTTATTTTATATTATATAAACTGAATTTGTAGAAATTTGTTAAGATTTCTCAGTTTAATCGTGCAAACACCTCATCAAAATCAATGAATTTTGTTCGAATTCCTCATTTTCAGTCATGCAAACACCCCATCAGATTTTAAGAAATTTCTTCGATTTTCTCAATCTTTTCATGTCAAAACCCCAACCCAATCAACGATTGGATTATGAAATTCATGCAGATTTATCAGATTTTTTCAGTTTTATAAAAATATGTCTAAATTTATTTTATATTATATAAACTGAATTTGTAGAAATTTGTTAAGATTTCTCAGTTTAATCGTGCATACATCCCATCAAAATCAATGAATTTTGTTCGAATTCCTCGTTTTCAATCGTGCAAACATCCCCTCAGATTTTAAGAAATTTAATCAATTTTTCGTTTTTGTTGTGTCAAAACCCCAGCCCAAGCAACGATTGGTTTATGAAATTCTCTCAGATTTGTCAGATTTTTTCAGTTTTATATAAATATTTCATAACTTTATTTTATATTATAAAACTGAAATTCAGCAAAATTGTTAAGATTTCTTCGTTAAATCGTGCAAACACCGCATCAAAATCTCTGAAATTTGTTCGAATTCCTCAATTTGAATCGTGCAAACACCCCATCAGATTTTAAGAAATTCAAACAAATTTCTTGATTTAATCGTGCAAACACCCCATCGGATTTGTGAAATTTATTCAGATTTCTCAGAATTTTACAGATTCAGAAATATTTTTATTATTATATTAATTCTGATTCAGAAATATTTTTTATTTTTATTATTCAGAAATATTTTTATTATTATATTAATTCTGATTCAGAAATATTTTTTATTTTTATTATTCAGAGATATTTTTATTATTATATTAATTCTGATTCAGAAATATTTTTTATTTTATTATTCAGAAATATTTTTATTTTTATATTAACTCTGCTTCAGAAATATTTTTATTATTATATTAATTCTGAATCAGAAATATTTTTATTTTTATATTAATTCTGAATCATAAATATATTTATTTTTATATTAATTCTGATTCAGAAATGTTTTTATTATTATATTAATCCTGATTCAGAAATATTTATTATTATTATATTATTTCTGATTCAGAATTATTTTAATTTTAAATAAATATTTATTATATAATGAATCAAGAAAATATTAATGCTGTTATTGTTGCCATTAAGCAATTACAGCATGACGGCGGTATAAAAATTTCTGATGAACTTAATCGTGAAAAAATTATGTGCAATTTTGCATCATTACAATTTCGAAAATTCGAGAACAGGTATACGCTACCATCCGATTACAGATTTGTAAAGTTGATTTAGCAGGCAAAGTTGCAGTCGTTGGCTACAGTTACAGATGATCAGGTAAAATTATTTGTTCCTCTTGCAAGCTCAATCGAAAAAATTAGGTCAAAATTATCTCATGAGTACGAAACAAATAAAGAAAGTAAATGCTCGTATAAGACAACTGAACGAGATTATGACAGCAAGTAAAGCCGCGGAAGAGTTACTTGCAAAGGATAGCGACGAGTGTTACTGGTCCCACAGTGAAGGTGAAAATGAAAGTGACGACGATGTCACTGTGACTAAATAAAATACAGAAAAAGAAATATTTTATTCAGAATCGGATAATAATAATTTTTTATTCTGATAATAGCAAAAAAAAAAAAAAAAAAAAAAAAAAAATTCTACCCAGAATCAGATTATTTTTTTTTTATTCTGTTTTTTTTTTGTTCCACGAAAGCGAGATCTACGATCTCAAGATCTACGATCTTACGTACAGATTTACGAAAAGTTTTCTCCCCGTAAATCCAAAAGGTGTCCTTGCTGATCAGTAATCTTAAAATGTATCCGTGATAAAAGCGGATTATGCACACGCAAATAAACAACATTGATTGGTTCTGATACAATTAAATACCTTTGGGGGGGGGCTTGATGGGTAAATGTGTATAAAATGTATCCTTGCTGGGCTTGATTAGATTTTTTGTAAGTCCACTTGATAACTCCCATCGAAGGCGTCACAAACTAGATTGATTGCGATCGTTGATGTTATATTTACAATCCCCGGTGATATATGTCTGCCTGTGCCGTGGTCACCGTTATCGTATCTGAGAATTTCTTGTGGTGGAGCTACTTTTCTCCATGATTCTAGAACTTTTGGAAAATTTTCCTTGATTACATCATTGACTGATTTTTTTAGTTCAGTATTGTCAAATCCTGGAAATATATATTTTTGTGATTGTTGTTCAATTATTTTAAAATGTTCGGTAACTTGCTGTGTTCCAACATTATTAAAGAAATTTGTAATTTCTTCGTTGACGTTATAAAGATCACCCGCAATTGTATTTAAGATCATTATTGTTTCAATGAGTTGTTGTTTTGTGTC
This sequence comes from Megalonaias nervosa, assembly GCA_016617855.1. Lineage (NCBI taxonomy): Eukaryota > Metazoa > Mollusca > Bivalvia > Unionida > Unionidae > Megalonaias > Megalonaias nervosa. The sequence goes on from JAECUM010039400.1 coordinate 19,941, forward strand.
ATCGGAGTAATGCGTGGCAATGCTTGAAAATAAAATTTTTAGATCATCGAGAACTCTTGCATGCTCAGACTTGATATCATCCAAGGAAGATTTTAAATAATTTGTGCTGACTGGTAATCCCGTACTAATTTTTTCAACAAAAAATTTTATATCTCGTCTGCGTTGTTGGTCATTATATTTTACAGTAATAAAACCTTGACCAGTTTTATCGTCGTTGTATTCACGTAAAGGTTTTTCATAACTAAATTGTTTTGAATAATCTTCTTGTTTTGTAACGAATTCATCCCGGCGTGGTTATGGAGGTCCTTGATAAACCGGTAAAATATCAGGCCATCCAGGTACGGATCTGATCGATGACTGATAAATATCTACGACCTAGTCCTGTGAAAAAATTTCTATCGCCGACGACAACGTTGGTTCGTGAACCGTGATAGCTATCTTGGATTCTTTATTTGTAATAGATTTAATTCTGCGCTGAAATTCTTCATTGATTTCTTCGATCTGATAACTTCCAGTGGGTATACTTACAACTTGCCAATCGCGAGTTCCATCGTCGAGGTTTTTAGTTGCAAATACTAATGAGTTATTCGGAGGAAGTCCACCAAACGATGTTGATCTGATATTTGGCCAAGTATAATAAACTCGTAATTGTGCTAGTGCTATTTCTTTTACTGGAATTGCAGTTAGAAGAACAACATTAAATTCAGGATTAGTTGAACTGGTTGATATCATCGTTGTTTTCAGCGGTACTGTATTGGCAGCAATCTGTTGTAGTAGTTCTTGCGAAGACGACATTATTCAATTATTAATTTCTATCTAACTAATTATAATTCCATCTTTGATTGTGAACAATCTGGTTCTAATGCCTCGTTGTAAATCTTAATTATTTCTGTGAACTCGTCATCAGTAATTATACCGTCGTTGAGGCGCGACGAAATCAACGATAATAGCTTCAAGAATGCTAACGTCACCGCGTGTAGTTTTAACGTATAGTCGTGTAATTTTTCGGCTGTACACGTCGATATTTTTTTTGCGATGATATTAAAAACACCAGCGATTGTTGTTGCAGCTGAAACACAAATTGTTACAACTGCCGGTGACGTCATCGTTACCGCGGATAAAATTACGCCAGTTCCAGTGACGATCGCAGATGCCGAATAAACAACTAAGTCGATGACAACTGCGCGTCTGCAATATTTTTTTTTACTTGTGCGTCGTATTCATCAATGATTTTTTTCAGTTTGGTTTGACGCTCACATATTTGATCGTATCTGTGTTGGTTAGCGTCGATCATTATTATTAAGTAGATTAACGCGACTAATTCAAAATTCTGAAGTATTAAATAATCAATTGAGGTGTTTCAGCGACAAATTCAAGACACCACAAGTAAGACGGTGCGGTTAATTTTTTATCAGATGGTTCCAGGATAAACGTTTCTTCGGTATCTTTATTTAGCGCTATAGACACAGTTCCAGAAAAATTATCGGTTGAATGACGCCATGGAAATGTAGTAAATATCCTAAATTTTGCAGAGCTGAACACGGACAGCCTGTACACACCAGTTACTTCCGCCGTATGTTTGATAGAGTCATCGCTCGGTGTCCACGTTGATCATCCTGATGATACTGTGTATGCAATATTGTTAATCTGCTTGGGGAGGAATTTTAATCAGATTAGTTTTTTGAACGATATTAAAAATTCCACTGACAATATCATTGAGTTTCTTGTTAACGTCAGCGAGTCTAATATCAACGGTTGGTGGAGTTCCAAAAAATTCATTAATGGTTCTGTTTACGTTTCTACGAAAATTCAGAAACAGTTGTACGTGATTGGTAAAATCAGTTTTGAGTATGGTCATTCCATCTTTGATTGTCGACAACGAAGTTGTCATCGGAATAGTGTTATCATCGACGTATTTTTTTTTTTGGTTGCAGCGTCTAGATTATCTGTTGGTTCTCCCATGTTGGTAATTTTATTGTTGTTCATGTTAAGAATGCCGGTCATCATATCACCGGTTTTTAGTAATCGTTCACCTATACTATTTCGGATCGACGACGGAGTAACAACACTAGGGACAAGCTTTCCTTCTCGGTCATACACGGCAATGAGACTTTCTCGTTCTGCTCTGTTGCGAACAATAATATCGTTGATTGAAATATTACTCGTTTTCAATTTTCCTTCACGGTTTTGAAATACTACAAGTTCACCAGGATCAACGTCGTCAAGATTGAGCAGGTCAGATATTTCGTCGCTGATTTGTTTTGTTACTTGCTTGAATAAGTCTTCACCTGTTTTTTTTTTTGGTTTTAGTTTTAGCTGCTCTTCCGTAAATATCTACCACTATATAATACAATATAATAGTTGTTTAAAACGAACGATGCTGGTTAACGGTGTACTCATGCACAAGTTTATGAGGTGGTGCTGACGATGATGAAATCGAGTCAAGTACAGCAAGTGCTTCTCTGCCACATATGGGGGGGGTCGGTTATCTTTTGTGTTGGTAACGTTGAATTTGCATGTTACTTACATATTTTAAAAATTCTTTTGGTGGTGCTAACCCGTACGAATCAAAATAAACAATTCCACGTGGATCAATCGCGTATGCAACCCAATGTGTACCTGTGTTGGTGGATTCATCGAGATTAATAATGTCAGGTTTTCAACGCGGTTTGGTTTACGCGGTAATTGATCACGCATAAAAACACCTCTGAAGTTTTTTATGTTTAGCTGGGCAGCAGCATCAAGTAAATCAAAATTAGACATTGGAAGAATCAACGAGGTATCGTTCCTGCGAGGTATAGACCGCGACCGTACCCGGGTATCGTTCCTGGTAATCTTAGACCGCGGCCGTGTCCTGGTAGCGTCCCCGGTAATCTTAAACCCTTTCCCTTTTTTTTTTTTTAGATCTTTTTAAACCCTTCCCTGTAGCTTTCTTTAATGCCATTCCAGCAGCAGTTCCAACAGCACCTAACGCAGCAGCTTTTGCAACAGCTGGGGCTGCAGGGGCTATTAACGCTGGTATAGCTGCGAGAAGTGGAAAAATTTCACTGGTTTTAGCAGCGTCGCTGATAGCACTCGCGGAAAGATTAAGTCGTACTCATGTGCTTGATTTCTTAGCTGCATTAAAGTGCTGGAGTTGACGTTCTGTCAGTGATAGTTTATGCGGACCACCTGAGATTTGTCCTTGTTTTAACAATATTGTCGTTGAACAGTTATCTTTGGACGCTGATTGTAGTTTTTTAATCTGACCAGGAGTCAGACTGACTTTGACATGATGATATGACATTTTATAATAATATTTTGATTTTTAAATCAACATTTACATGTTTTCTATGTAATCAATGACTCTCATGCGACCACCAACACCTTCAAGTAGCATTGTTTTATCGGATAATATAACCGCGATTACTCTATAACCACCAGGAATAATCGGTGGACCGGCAATTCTCGGTGGTGATCGTCCTACACGAGCTCGGAAGTGTATATCAACGACAGATTGTCTAAATAAATCTAAATGTTCCAGTGAGAAATTTTAGATCGGATACAGCGTTGTAAAATCCCGCTGGGATATCTGCAAACCAGAATCAACATTCTGATCACGTCCCATAAATTTCATCAATCGATGATACGCACGTGCTACTTGATTGTATTCAAAATTCAGTAATACTTTTTCAGATGGTTCCTGATGCCCATTTATCCTTAAAGAAACCTCACTAACTCCAAGCGTGTCAAATACCATCGGATTTCGTGTTCGTGTACCATGTCGTGCGTTTTCTTGAAATGCGATAAATATATGTCGCGGTGCAGAAACACCCAGCTGTGATGCTATCTGCCATGTAAATATACCAACATTTTCATTTTGAGTACTGTGTGTGGACATCGTCAACCATGACAATGCTGATTTGCCGCCGCGATCCATAAAAGAGAGTAATCGTTCTTCTTCCGTTATTGATGGATTCATTACTGGCATCCACAACGAAAGTTTTGTTAGTTTTACGTTACATGCATGAGCTGCGTCGGGTCGCCAGATTGCATCGTTGTCGTCACCTTTTCTATCAAGTATAATTGTATGCTTGGCTCCAAAAATAACCTTTCTGACATTTCTGCAGAATCCAAAAATATGTTAAAGCGGAATCGCACAAGAAAACTTTTCATCGTCGTTTAACATTGATCTACGCGTGGCAAATCCTAAATTGTAATTTCCATTTAACGATAATACTGCTGGAATTTGTGCATCCCCGGCAGAGTTTCTTACATTACCTATATTTACATATTCAGCATCTGGATTATCAGTTATATCCTTTGCAAACATCATTGATGGACCGGCTGATCTTATATAATCATCGCTGTATCGTGCAAGACCAAGTATTATCGTGGCAATATCAACGTCGTTATTAATTTCTTCAATGTTTTTACCATCAATTACATATATAGCACTTTTAAATAACGCCATAATACCATTGTTAACAAAACCAGGTTGTTCATCACCCGGAACTGCTGTACCATCTGCTTGCAAAATTCTCCCTTCTACTTCAATAAATGCCTCGCAGGGTAAGAAATATCTACTTGTGTCATGAACTTGTAAACATATTTTCGAACGCTCATCTGGATTTGGTGCGTTGCAAGAATAATACTAATAATCACGCACAGACTCATCTTTGAGTGCTGGTGCATCTATGTCGAATGCGGTATCAGATATGCGCTTAAACATCTTTCTTATTGTCGTGTTTGTCTAACACGAAGACCGCTTCCTGCTACCAGACTAGCGGTTATAATTTTTTCTTTTTCTGATAGTGGTACACTAGCCAACTCTAGTTTTTGATTTGCAGCTTTATGTATTATTTTACTAACATTTGCAGGCATAACCTGAGTGCTGGGTAATTTTACTGGTTGAGGTTTTCGTCGTATTAATCGTGATAATCTTTCTTTGATTGCCGAGAATGCTTTACCGGCAACATCGCCAACAGCACCAATACCTTTATCACGAACAACATCAATAGCTTTCATGCCTAATTGTTTTGCAACAGGTATTACTTTTGGAGCCAACCTTGCGAATAGACCCTGAACAACATCACCAAGTCCATCGCCGTAGTACGCGCTGTATGTAGGTAATCGCGAATTTATCACCCTGACCATAGTCGGTCCAGGTTGAGCATTATGTATAATCATTTTATTATAGTTATTATATCTATTGTTTAATCACTGTGGTAATCGTCGATAAAATCATCGATGAGTTCGCGGTAAACATTAATGTCCATGATACCGCCTGTAAATAATCGTTGACAAATTGATGTTATTTCGTTGATGATCTCAGGAGAGTTATTACTAGCTCGTTTTCCTCCAATGAGGATTTCTAACTTATCCACGTCGGCAAGGACATTATTGGGACATGGAGTAATAAGACCACTTCCTTGAGTACCTATACCACTTCCAATTACACCAGGGTCAGGTGATGGTTGTCTCCGCTGTCGAGATCTCTGCTTTCTTGGTGATATAACTGGCGTTCCAATACCTTTTTTTGTTTCATAAACTTTATCAATAAAATCGTCGTATTCTTTTCTATGTTTTTGACTGATTTGTGGAATATCCTTGTACTCACGAAATACCCTAGCAACCCACTCTTTTTCTGGAGTGTAATGAAAATTCTGGATTTAGAAGCTGATGTCGCAGCTGATATCCCGCCGCAGCAACCTTAACAGGATCATTCATAACTTCTATATAGCCTTGTTGAGCAAAATATCGAGTTTTTTATTCTGGTTTAGACAGATCCTCGACAATATTTTTAACATCTTGAATTTCAGCACGTGTTTTGTCGGCAGACTCCATAGCTTCCTTAATTTGTTCTGGTAATGCTCCGATAACCTGCTGTGTTGCAGTTGTAGCCTCAGCAGTTTTCTCCAACGCGGGAAGAAGACCTTCAGTAGTCTTTGTAATCGGTTTAAATAATTTTTTTGTGGCTTCTGCAAATTCCATCTGAGATTCCTGACGTGCCTGTAGTTTTTGTTTGACAGAATCTCTCACGGGTATATATTTCTTTGATTGCCTCTAGTCGCTCTCGAGCTAGTCCAGCTGAGTGAGCTTCACCAATCATTATTGATATAATAGTTATTTAATTACAGCAGCAGAGAGGGTGCGACCAGAATTAGGTTTGCCTAAAAAGTAAACACGTTCTCTATTTGACAACAAAAAAAAGTAACCTACTGGTTATGTTTAGAGTGTAGTTGACTATTGAGACCATAATTTTGTTTTAATAATTAACAATCCAAGCAAGTGGTCTGTTCAGCCTCTCTGCTGCTACAGGAATATAATATTGACATCAGGTACATCAAGGGAAAGGAAAATTTAATAGCAGAAGCACTTTCCCGTGTATAGAAATATATTATTTCATGTATACTTTGTTTCATTCATAAGATTTCTTCTGATGTTATTTTTTAAATAAACCTCATGTATAATTGACCTATGGTAAAAAGAAAGCATTATTATACAAATCTTTCTTTTTCTTTTATGGGGAGAAGTGTTATGTATATTTAATTTAATTTTTTGTTTGTTAGTTTTAATTTTTTTAATTCCATTACATGCTATTATAATGTAACATGGAGTTCAGTTCTGTTTGACCTGAGGCATTTTTTTTTTTATTATTGAGTTTTACTCCGTTGACGTAAACAACTAACACTGTATCTAGTTTCTGACCTTGTTTCAGAATCAATGACACTTTTGATAAACATTTTTTTAATTTTTTTTTTGTTTGCATCTTTCTCAGAGTAAGAATCTTTAAGTTGAATCAGGGTCATACCTGGACTACGTGACCAATAGCATAATAATCTTCTATTTTTTCCACAAGAATGAACTTTTGACCCTCATCTTGGAATCTGTTTTGCGTCTTAATTAGCGTATAAACTGTTGTTTTTGATAGAGGTTTGTTAGTTGGGCTCCAAACAATTGACGGGTTAAGTTGTTATTATGTTGTGACCAGTTTGGGTTGAATTTTTATTTTTTCTTCAAATTATTGAATGCAAGTGATTCTTTTTCCTGGAAATACGTAAGTGCTCCTACAAAATTCTTGCTTAAGACATTTATTGGAAGTTATACTGAATTCAAAACTGGAATAATATTTTCTGTGATTCAACAAAGGACTGTTGACACAGTAGCACTTCGCAGACCAGAACAGATATCATCGCCTTCCATTTTGGATTTCATCGGGACTCAAACTCAGTTTCATTCAGGATTTTTTATTACTAGTCCTTCTATTTTTCTAATTCTTGGATTATTTTTGGATTTGATTTGTAAAACCGTAAGTTCTTTTTTTCTTAATTGTTCACTTTGTATTCTAGGGAAATAAATTATTTGTTTAATTTTAAAAAGCTTGTTGTCTTAACTCATTTCTGTTACTTAGTTTAAGAGCATAGACTCGTAACATAGCTCCTTTGCAATTTTCTTTTGTGTAACTATTTTGATACAGTGTTAGGCTAGCGGTAGTAGACACACACCGTATGATACAGGTCATAGCTGGGGCCACTCCAACAGCGTGATGCAATTGACAGGGCATAACATGTTTTCTTAAGCCGGTAATAAGTTTGGTAAAAATTATATTTACATGTTTGCAGTATGAAATTCCTCAAAATGTTATTTCTTAGTAATGCAAATCCGAATCACATGTCGTTGCAAAATCTGATAACGCCAAAACTGTACTGGAATAATGAGTACATTTCCAGCTGACATCCATTGCGTTTACTTCACTGAATTGACCAAATAATCCCGTCCAACACTGACCAAGAGACTATGAATATTGCCTTTATCTATCAGACTAAACTAAAATAGGTCAAACTGATATGATACAGAGTTTGGGAGTTATATTATATTGGGTCGTTTGGGTTATCAATATCACGCACATGGGACCTCTTATTTTAAGATGTCATGATGTTTTTTTTAAAGCATGCATCATAATCTATCAAAACTGAAGAACCTAGTATTTTTAACGAACATACGTCAAGTTGCACGTGATAGCTTAAATCAGGTGTCAAATTTACTTCACTGTGACACTTAAGAAATTAAGTGAGGATTCCTATAAAAGAATTTCAAGTCATTGTCATGAATCTGAGAGTTACATATAACATAAACTAAGGAATACTATTTGTGGCAAATCATGAAACTTTCGGTGCCGAATTTATTGTTCGATAATTGCATTTACTCAGTCTTATAGGTTACCAATTGCAGGACTGAGGTGGACTGTGCCTTTATATACAAATTATCACACAGAATCCAACCTTGTACAGGAGAAAGGAAAATAATTAATTTTTAAGACAGCGATTTGAAATACTATCTCATTTTCGATGTGTGCATCCATTTGGTTTCAATTACTGATCACAAGATATTGGAATTATCATATCATTTTGCGCATACATGTTTTTTCTTGGCTCTTTTTGGTGTGATTTCTCATGCTCCTATTCATTTCGATTAAAAGTAATAATTTATTTGAAAATTAAATAATTAAATGGATAAATTTATTCTTCTAACTTGGATGGTGTAATATTGTCTTGAAACGTTTATTAATAGTTTTTAAATTTTCTATTCATACTTCTTTTCAGCTTTCACATAAGCAAGTTGTTGATCTTGTAATATATATTCTCATCCGTAAGCGTTCGACGATATGAAAACATCACTGATGTATTTAGTAACTCAGATACAGAGCTATGTATTGCCTCAATGTTTTCATTATAGCTGTTAAAGCTCTACACTTTGATGCTCTGTGAACACACACGACCTAGGCACTGTTAAAATAATATAATTTTATGTTTTGCAAGATTTACTTAAGCGTTATTATTAACTAACGGTGAGCAATATTTCTTTAAATTAGAAGTTCAGAAGCATTCGACTTTACTACGTGAAGTAAGTAAGGCGTCCACACTTGTATTACGTGAGCTCGAATGATCGATTCTGTGGAACCAAAATCTACATGTGTGCCGTGGCGGTCAAATTTGTATTATTTCCTCATGGTTTAATCTAAAAGAAAATCGTGACATATTTTGGGACATTTTTTATTTCTTAATTCTTGATGAAATTCCTTGTAATTAATATATTGTTCGCTATCGGGAGAAGAAAAATCATGGCTGCTTGGTGGTAGTGGAATTGATTTGTAAGGCATTGTTTGCTTCAATTAAAATTTCTAAATAAAAAAAAATAATGCTCAATTTATGCTGTTTAATATGTCTGATCCATTTTTGCATCCGATTCAGTTCCAGAAAAGGCCAGAATTGGTCGTTGAATTATTGCCTGGTAGTCTTTTGTATCAGCTGCTCAATAACTTTGATTTCTGCGATATGGCGGTTATACATGATTTGTATGGTATCAGTGTTCACATATTCTCGAAGAGATCGTTTAAGCCAGAGCCAAAAGGCAAGAATTTCAACACTCCCGTGGTGGGATTCGTCGAACTTTGATACCAGCAAACATTTATATGTTAGATATTCTTACAAGAAAATGAAAGATAAGCTTTCTCACTTTCGGATTTAATTGAAACTTTCAAGTAGGTTTATTTTATATTATCTTTTATTGGACAGGCACGCGTTCCCGATGATCTCATCTAAACGGTCGAAGTACATGAGCGTCTCGCAAGTGTCAGATTCGAGGACCTGTTGAGAGATAAATATTTTTGCCAATCATTCAGCATAATATCTGTCATTTCTGAGGAATAAAGTAACTACTAGATGTCTCTCAGGTAAGTACGTGAAATTACACAGATTCAGAACCGTATAGAGATTGATACACAAAGGAGAATACACTGCAGTTACTATGGAGTAAAGGGATTGATATTCCCCCTTGCACGTATCTTTATGTACATTGTTCAGATGAAATAAGATGTATCAAGGCAAAATAACACGTCTTATTTTCCAAATCTGAGAAAATGTCTTTTTTCTCTTCTTGGAGTAAGTAAGATGCACTAGGGCAAAATAACACGTCTTATTTCTCTAGTCGGAATAAATAAGATTTATTAGGACGTCTTATGTTTCTACCCAGAGTAAATAAGATGTATTATGGCAAGAGAATACGTCTATGTTCCTGCTCCTTTAAGTCTGTCGTATTACTGCAAAATAACACGTCTAATTTCCATACTCGATAACAGTCTTTCTTCTGCATAGCATTAACGGTATTGCATGTTTTCATCCAAAGCATAATGTAGTAAGTTTGTTTTGGGTGAGACATATAACGACACACCAGATCATTAATGCTGCGAGAAATCCGATGTTGATACATGCATACGGTTACATTAAGAAACGTCGTGCAATAATAATGAGCAATCATTTTTATGTTAGAATAACTAATAAAGATAGACTTTAATTTGACTTCACAGTTTTGTATTTTCGATATATCGTTGCTGATAGATTCCATTGCGAGCCACTAGAAATGCTAGAAGCCCCAATCTTCACAACATTACTCCTCAAATTGAAAATTGACAGTGTTGAAAATTTTTCTCATTGCTTAGTAGGTAAAGATTAGTTTCACAGAATATCTAGTACACCTTAAGGATAAGACTACTGTAAACAAATTTAGAATTATCCTTCAAAGATAGCCTTGCATTTTCTTAATGGAACGTGAGAGGATTTCCTTAAATTTGAGGAATTCCTGAACTCAATTTTTCAAGAATAAATTCATTTCCATGTGTTATCTTTACAAATAAATGGTGATTTTGCGCACTTTCTGCTAGTTCTACCTTTGACAATATATAGACATTGTCTGAAATATTAGTATAATAAAGTAAAATTTCAATTCTAGGAGACAGAATTATAGTAACCGCGGGCATGAGATCAAACAGTAAACTTCCATATTATGCTTACAGCCTGTTATGTATATTTAATTTGCTTTTTTTTTTCTCTGAGTGAGATCATTATCTTAAGCTGAGTCAAGGACATCGTCTTTTTATATAGTTATACTTGGACCACATGATTTCCGTCACGTGTCTTATGGTAACAAACTTTCCATTCCGTCTTGAACAAGGAACGTTTGATCTTCATCAGGGATTTTGTTTTGCGTCTTAGTTTCTTATATTACTGATACATTTGTTTCTTCAGAAATATGTTATTCGTGCTTTAAAATCTTGACAGAATCAATCGTATTATGATATGTCCAGTAATTCATTTGGGTTCGAATTTATTTCTTCAAATATTTAATTCAAGTGATTCTTCTTTGGAAATACAGAGTGCTTATAAAAATATAAATTCTTGGACAGAGATAATCACTGAGATTTATCGTGAATTCAAAACATGGAATTAAAATACCGTGATTCAACAAATGACTGTTGGTATGATACCTCGATACAGGCCGCCACATACACATGACTGTTGGTACCATACCCCGATACAGGCAGCTACAGACACATGAACATCTTCAGCGTTGGATTTAATTTGAATTTCCACTAAAGTGTGTTCAGACCTTTAATTATTAGGACATGTAACTGTAATTCTAGAATTATTTGGGAAATAATTCGCAATACCGTTCATTGTTGTTTACATTTTCACTTCGTATTAAAGGGAAATACATTTGTGTTGAAGCATACAAACCTTGTTGCTTATCACTCTTTTCCTTTACTTTTTTTAAGAGCATAGACTCGTGAGAGAAAATTGGGAGCTCGTGCAGGATATGATTTTCTCTAAAATATTTCAGACAACTTAATTTTAAAATTTAAATTGATCTTGTTTCGAAATTTTCTATGTCGCTGGCATTATTTAAAATTTTAGAAATCTACAGTGAAACCAATAAGCTTTTACAATGTCATCGAAAATGGAGAAGGTTATTTCAAATCGTAGGAACTGTTAGACTCCTTGAAAAAGAACACATTCCTCCAGCTTTCCAGAAAATATGATAATTCTAAGGCAAAGGCATTTTTAACAAAGCAAGAAATAAAAAAAAATTTTGTCCAATATTTGGTGGAAAAGATTTTTTTTGGGATAAAAACTATCGGTTGGATTATTAAGTCTGTATCAGACACTAACAAAAAATAAAGGAACTGAAATTAAAATACAACATGAAATCAGTGTTAAGAAAGCTTGAGGTTCAGAAATAGAAAGACGAGAAACAAATGCAATTTGAGACGGACGAGAGAGAGAGAGAGAGACAAATACAGTTACAGAATGAAGAAAACAAATGCAATTAGAGAAAGAGGAAATAGAGAAGAAAATACAAATGCAGATGCAGAAAGAAAAAGAAAATATGAAAATGCAGAATCAATTTAGATTAGAAGAATTAGACCTAGCAAGTAAAATGCAAAACCCCCATTTAACACACAAATGCAGATTTTGATGTTGCTAAGAATATTAGTTTAGTACTTCCTTTTAAAGAAAAAGAAGATAAAATATTTTCATCATTTTGAAAAAAATTGCTGAAAATTTGAAATGGCCAAAAGAGCATTCGACTCTGTTATTACAAAGTGCACTTTGTGGCAAAGCTCGTGACATCTCCACTTTCCTGTTAGTATAGCAAACTGATGATTATGATGTTGTTGAGGAAGGCATCTTGAAAAGTTATGAGCTGGTACCTGAGGTTTATCGATAAAAGAGTAGGAACTATAAAAAAAAAAACTGGATAAACTCATGTTTAACTTGCAAGAGAAAAAGAGAAGTTTATTGATAGGCGGTGCTTAGCCGAGACAGTTGGTCAAGATTACGAAAGTCTCAGACAACTCATATTAGTTGCAGAGTTAAAGAATTGCATCCATAGTGACAATAAGATTTACCTTGATGAGTATATGGTCAAAACTTTAGTAAATGCTGCTAGTACTGCTTACGAGTATTTCTTTGCTCATAGAGTTTCTTTTGTCAATAAGTCTTCCACTCAGCAGTCTTCTGTCTAATCCATGCACATCCAAATTTCAAACTGGTACAACGTTTAGAAAACAATTTTCTGAGAAGATTGGTCAGAAATACTTATCCTTTCCATGTGTACCTAGTGTAAGAAAACGGGGCACGTTATTTCTGGTTGATAGAAACTGAAAAATAAGCAATAGGTCTGTTCCAAATGCTCTTAATTCTAATACGTTTGTTGGATCTAATAAACCCCAGTCTGATTTTATTATAGAAAATTATGAATAATTCATGTCGAAGAATTCTTTATCACTCATGGGTGATTCAGGTAGAAGACCATGAGATCTCCTTTTTGTGTCAGAGGGTCATACTTGAAACGCAAGCCACAGAAGTACTTGTTTGTTATCATTATGTTATTATGAGAAAATTGAGAACACCTGAGGTACCTGCTGGTGACGAGTGGTCGGTGAACCATTAAATTCTAGTTTCAAAGTAGTATCGACATGAAATTCTAAGTCTGGACCGTGAAACCCTCGGCTGGTCATTTAGGGATCAACAAGACTTATCATAAAACCTTTAATTATTTTTCTTAGCCAAAAATTAAAAAGTGATATTTTGTAAATACTGCAGATCTTGTCACACTTGTCAAATGCTAGGAAAACCCCAAAAGAAAGATACCTTAGGCTCATCTGCAACCTATTCTTGCATTTGAAAAACCAATTAGCAGAATATAATGGTAGACCGTGTCGGCCTCTTACCTAAGACTAAGTCAGGTATTGTGGTCCTTGCAAAGTTAGAAGTGAGATAATTACATTAACAATACGCCTGGGAGGCAAAAATAAACTAACGTTGCCATATAAATATGTTAAAGGAGTATGATGATAGAGATGTTAATCATTCTATTAAATTTGTTGTACCTGTAGTGACGTTGGTGTTACCAGTCCTCGGAATTCAGAAATTATGAATAATCTAAACCAGAAATGTTTACATATAAAGAATGAACTAAAACAGCTATTGCTTGAAGATGAACACTTGTTTCTAGATTTTCCTACAAGAGCAAATAAAATCTACCATAACAATGAAATTATAAATTCCACAGCTGTGACACGGCATCTACACATGATGAACCATCTCAAAAAGGAATGTTTGAAGAAAGGAAATTTAGTATTTCATAGAACCTAGCAAAAGGGACTGTAGTTCACCATGTATACTTGTAACGAAACTAGCTTATACTTTCCACATGTGCACTGACTATGAAAAGGTGAAACGTGTGATTAAAACTGATTCATCTCCATTGCCAAGAATCGCTAACAGAAGTGATAAAATTGGAAATGCAAATTTTGTTTGGTTTCACGTTTGCTAAACCCCAGGTATAAAGTCATCTATAAGTCGAGATATTACTGCGGCCATGTGTTTGATGTCTAAACATTGGCGCGGGCTAGTGTTAATCTCTTACGCAAGATTACCGTGATCCGCCAGAGGACCCGGAATCTTGACTTGGCGTAGGCGACAGATCGCTCGCATCTAAACAAAGGCTTATAGTTACCACACCTACGTGTTAAGAGGTTAGGTTAGGATCAAAGGGAAGCCGCGGGGTGAATGAGGCGTGTTCTCAACCGTCCCCACGTTGACAGACAGCGAGAGGGACATTGTCCGCTAAGTTTGATTGGATCAGTTCACAGCGACATCCAATCAGAACTGAGATAGAGGGTGTGATTACAATTTAGATCCGAATGTTACTTCAAACTCGTAAACGAAAATTTAGTTTCTCCTGGGAAGATTTCTGAGCAAATAGGGTTACTCCGAGAGAGCCACTCGTAATTTGGTTGTAAAACTTAGAAGCAGATTCTAAGGAAAGACAACTTCGAAAAGGAAGATTTTTAGGGGACAGAACTTCCGGTTCAGTTGAGTCCCGAGTCTCCAAGAAGTGGAGACGGTAGTGAGATTAGCTGAACAGTCGGAGTCGACAAAAGTATAGTCTGTGGAGAGAAGGCGAATAGAAGGTGTAGGAGGAGGCGAAGAAGGAGTATAGAGAAGTCGAGGAGGAGGAGAAGGAATTTGGAGAAAGTCGGGGAGGAAGAGGAGAAGGAATTGGGGGAAATAGGAGAGAAGAATACCACAGATGAGTAGAATACAAGGACAGTTGGAAATCGATATCACACTGCTATTGAAGTGATGCAATAGGCTATAAAAGGGTCGAGCGGAAGGAGTATAATTGGAAATTTGAAGCATTTCATTATTGAATTGTTATTAAATTGTTATTCATTGAATTTCAACCTTTTTATATATTTAATCATTTATCCGTCGGCATTGCTGACTGGGGGCTCGGAGCTGTACATCTATCTTTCACTAATTTAACTTCCAACCAAAATCGAACCTTGGTGGGACTCTATGATAGTTTAAGTAAAATATTGGAGCACCCCAATCCAACCATAACAACCAATTCTTCACATTTACAAATTTAACCATTTGGAAGGATTCTGGCAATTTCCACTGAAGGAAAGGGCATAGGAAATTTCGGCATTAGTAACGCCAGATGGACTTGATCAATATAAAGTGATGATAATTTGGAATGAAAGTTTCGTCTTGTACTTTTCACCGTTTAATGAACATGATTATCTCTGGTCTCGATAATTGTGATGTTTTCATCTACAGCGACACCTGAAAAGATTACATAGAGACAATTCGGAAATTTTTTATTACAGACTCACTGATGAAAATTTGACAATTAAGTTATCCAAGGTGAGTTTTGTCTTGCATGTGTTACATTTCTAGGACATGGACAAGTTAAATCAATAGATGCTAAGGTCATGGCTGTCTCTGAATTCTTTGTGCCTATCAGTAAAAGTAACTGATGCGATTTTGGGTATGGCTCAATACTGTCGGACAGTTTCTTCCAATTTTTCCATAATTACGGAACCCCTGAAAATTTATTGAGTAATGAAACCAGGTTTCAGTGGTCTGAAAAATGTCAGGAGGCGTCTGATAAGTTAAAGGGCATACTTAAGAGTGTACCATTTCTTTAAGCTCCTAATTTTAGAATTCCACTATCACATATCTTTAGATTTTGCAGAAATGTTAGAAAAGATATTTACGGTGCTAAACACACAATAGTACTAGTTGGAAAGCCACAGACAACGACGCAGTCTGGCACCCTGCTGGTGTTGATACCGGAAAAGTAAGACTGATGAAACATTCGTTGCGGATGCCAACAATAACACCATCGCTGATTGAAGAACAAGGGCTACTTTCTTTCATGGATAGTGGTGGTAAATCGACGTTGTCATGGTTGACCACAGACAGTATTCAAAGTAATCTTGTTGGGTTATTCATATGAAAGATTGCATCACATCAAGTAGTTTCAGCAACACTTCATATATTTGTAGCTTTTCAGGATAACACCCGATTAGATTCACACGCTAGAAACCCAATGGTGTTGACACTCTCGGGGTTAGTGAAGTTTCTTTGAGAATAAATGGACATCAGGAACCATCCAAAGAAGTGTTACTGGATTTTGAGAACAATCATGTTGCACGTGTGTATCATCGTTTGATGACATTCATGGGGCGTGATCAGAATGTCGATTCCGGTATGCTGATATCTCAGCGGGATTTCACAACATTATATCCGATCTAATATTTCTCACTGGAACATCTGGAATTATTCAGACAGTCAGTTGTCGATATATATTTTCAAGCTCGTGTGACACGAGCTTCTGTTGCTGCTTATAGAGCAATCGCTCTAGTATTATCAGACAAAACAATGCAGCTCGAAGGTTGATGAATGAGAAATATAGAATCTATTTGGTGTTGCCGTTATTGCCGGTGTTGCTGGTATTCTTAATATCATCACGAAGAAACTGATAATTTACAGGAACGCACAGAACTATTATCAAAAGCAACTGGCACACATGCACAACTGTCATCAATGATATCGTCCGGGTTGAACGACGGTGTAATATCAGATGATGAATTTATTGCAATAAGCAATATTTATCATAACGCGTGTACGACGTTGACGAAGTTGACTCCACCAGATTTAAAATATGTGTAAATAATAATGACAGAACATGAACGTGCGACACGAGCAATATTAGAACAAATTGTCACTAACACAACATCAATAAGAACCACAATGATATCAATTACATCAACGCAGTCGGAATTTGATATTAGTTTTCCAACCCCGATTAAAGCAATCCGGACAGAAGCGTCCTCACCCGGAGGATCCAGTAGAAGCTTAGAAATTGGGCTGGCACAATCGCGAGTTTATAATAGCTGGCCAAATATCAAATCAAAATCTTTGGCAAAATTACAAGCTAACAATTCACTGGTATTCACGTATAAAACAAATACCGATGAAACTAGATAACAAGTTCCCGACTAGATTGTTGTTGGTATTCAAGCAGGATCATATCAAATCGAACCGATCAACAATGAATTTCAACGCAGGATTTAATCAATCACTTGGAAAGATTCAGCAATCACAATAACGGTACATTTACCAATACTAAGTGCTGTCACTGAAATATCAGCCAAGGATTATGCAGTTAATATATACCAATCGTCGATCAGAATCGTGCTTGTATGGCTGTTCGTAGCAGTGGTTTATGCTGGACCACCACAATCACAACAATATGGTTATTTATCAGACAAACGAATATTCTTAAAACTTCCAGAGTATAGAAAATACCGGCAATGGATGGATGATCAGGTAGACTATTGGGGGGGGGGGAGGGGGAAGGTGAGGGTTAGTGTAAGTGATGAAAAAACCCCAGGGGTAGGTATATCATGATGTAATACAAACAGAATCACGATTCAAAGAAGAGCATATACATGGGGTTTCTAATACAATACTCATCGATAAAATAGTTCAGGAAAATAAAAATACAAAAAAAAAAAAATGATCTGAGAAGGCTACTTTAGCAATATATACTTGAATATACGAATGATGATCTTAAATAAAAAATCATTGAGACAGTACAACATCTGAACCAAGTGAAATCTGATACAGAATTATCTAAAAAATCTGTGCTAGAAACAGTCATTCAATGGGGCCATATACTGTTAAATAACGTACTATACAAAAAGTCATTTTTTGATTATTTTAAGATCACCAAAGACCAGTTAGCGAATTTCAAATTACCCGGACTTATTTCGCTATGCAAAAAGCCTTCAATGACATCGTCGAAGATTTTCCGAAGATCGCCGAAGCATGGAAAAAAATAAGAGACCCATCAACGTTTCTCAGATATAACAACGATCCCGTTTGTGGTGGTCGTCATATATCACCGGGTGTGTTTAATATTAAATCGCCGATATCTGTGAATCTTGTTTGTGATGCAGTTGATGGTAATTATCAAGCAAGTATTAAAAACTCCAAAGAGGAGCAACAAGGATATATTCTTTATAGCTTTTCTCCTGAGGTTCCTCCTGGTCTTTTAATTGTATCAGTGCCTGTTAATCCTGTTTATTAATTTACGATGTCATAATCCGTCGCTGTCACTAATACATTTTCGTCAGACTGATCAAGATGGACATTTATTGTATCTTCGTGGTGCAGAATTAATCATGAGTTTGTATATGAACGACAGAGTCTCGTGAGACAGAGGCGGTAAACGATTCACCGCAAGCGGTCCATCATTAACGATCCAACGCAAAACGATCCATTGCAAGTACTCCGATCAATCTCAATAAGCCAAAAAGTCTAAATAAGAAAACAAAAGATATCTTTTATTTTATTTTTTGTTGTCGGAGTGCTTGTAATAAAATGCTTTGCACTCTGATTCCTTGGAATTCACAGAACGCGAGCGTTCCAAGGATTCCACCATAAATTTCAATAGTTGTTTTACGCGCACACCTACAGCCCGTTTTGCATCACCTTCCTGAGAGAACGTCAATCTAATTTGCTCTATGGCCGCTGCAAGTGGAACAAATTCAGCAACTTTTTTTTTATCATCATAGACCATAGCGAGTAATTTGATAAATCGATATTTTACTGCTAGTGTATATCTACCTTCTTCACTTTGTTGTTGCAGTATTTCAAAATCATCTGTAACTTTTTCAGGATTCGCTAGCGAATCAATGAGAGTAACAATTTTTTTTTTGTAATTTCTCAATTGCAGAAATAACTGCATGGATTGTTACGAGTCTATGCTCTTAAAATAAGTAACAGAAATGAGTGAAGACAACAAGTATGTAAAATTTAACAAATAATTTATTTCCCTAAAATACAAAGTGAAAAATGAGACAAATTTAACTTACGCTATTGCGAATTAAATCCAAAAATAATCTAAGAATTAAAGTCACAAGTCATAGTAATAAAAGGTTATGAATAAAATTCAATTCAAGTCCTAAAGAAATTAAAAATAAACGCGATGACGTGTCTGTTATGGCCTGCACCCTACTGATATGTCAACACTCCCTTGATAAATCACAGAAATATAATTCCAGGTTCGAATACAGTAAAAATTCCAATGAATGTCCTGATCCAAGAATTTTGTCAGAGCACTTTTGTATTTCCAGAGAAAATAATCACTTGAAGAAAATAACATTCAGCCCAAGCTGGACAAAACATAATACAACTTACAGTGCCAGATCTTAAAGCACAACTGGTAAAATCCTCAGAATCACAAGATAATATAGTTCTCTGCTTGACCTCAAGGTTACAGTTAGCTTTTTTCTAAAAACAACCATTACCTAATGGAAAATAACCTTCTTGAATGATCTAATGAGCCTTGTTTATTTATAAGATAATACACTATAAAATTTACTTTGGAATCCCCAAAACTGACCCAAATCAACGTGTTTACCTGAGTAATAATTTGGTCAATGAGCTCAAGCCCATTGAAAATGATGAAGCTATTATTAGTTGCTTACATCAATGAAATAAAAAATTTAAAAAGTCATTCAGGTCAAACAGAAATGAACTCAGTTTTGGACAAGGTCAAGTCCAGCATACAAACTAACATTACAATAACATGTAATGGAATACAAAATTTTTAAACTAGCAGACAAACAATGAAATTAAATATACATAACAGAATATTTTCTTGATTCATTATATAGTAAAAATATTTCTTTAAATAAGCGATCGCCGTATATCATATATGTTACCTACCTTAATCTAGTAACATCAACATAAATCTTAATCTAGTAACTTACAACATAATTATCTTAACTATCTTAATCTAGTAGCACATATACAACATCAATATCTTAACTCTCTTAAAGTCGACTTGATCATCCCAGGAATTATGCGTGTCTAGGCCCAGCTCGACTGTCTCCTCAATTTATATCAATTTCTTTTTCGTCCTTGGTGTGATTCGAACCTGCAGTAGATTCCGACTGAGTGATTCGCAGTAAGGTGCGCTGTCCACTACACCACGAGCGGTTGTATTTTGCTTTTAAATTTTTTTATAGTATTTTGGAACTAATAAAGTGAGAGAGAGATAGATAGATAGATAGAGACAGACAGACAGACAGAAAGAGAGAGAGAGAGAATTATAAACATACATCAAACAGAACGGAAATATAATCTTTTATTGTAAATATACACCAGACAGAACAGAAATATAATCTTTTCTCTAAATTAAGAATTTCATATTACGAAGAAAACATATGATTACGACTGGTTTCTAATCACGGATTTTCTTGCGGTTTTTTCTATCGAGATAATCTTCAGCATCTTTTATTGTGGCCTTGTTTTCTTATAATAGTAACGTTTCTACGCTGTGTATTCATTGCCACCGCAAGGAACACCAAGGTCTTATTATGTAAGGTTCTGGTCCTAAACTCTCCCTCCCAATGCTAGCTGAATGCTAGCCGCAATACTCATAATAACTAGGTTGCCCACATGGGGTTGTTGATCCAATCAACAACCATTTGCAACTATCTTTTTGCTCGTGACATCATTATATAATAATCTAGGATTGTCTTGAATTACGAGATATACTTGCCATACTGGATAATGAAGGGAGCATATTATCAAATTTGCAAGATTTACTATGATCAAGCTTTCCCAGGCTAGGTTCGATTTTGACAAATTAACCGATAAGGAAAAACGTCCCATTATTCTAAATTTGCAATTACGTAATCGTATCCGCAATGCCAAGGATGAGTTTAGGAACGATGAAGCAGCGCACGTTTGGTCAATGTTCCGGATTAATAAAGTTGAAATTTCCATCGATCCTACAATGAACGAATAGAGAACAAGGACGATCATTGATTATCTTGAAGAACGAAGATACATTTTTTAATCAAATTTATCGTTGCCGACAACGTCGGTGATGATGATGCAGATGACACAATATGGATTATCCGTGATAAACGCGATCCTGTTCGGGAATCACAACATAGGCAGCATGTTGTCACACTGGGTAAAAAGTCTTGACCAAGGATGCTGACAGGTATCAACAGGCCGTATTATGAAAGATCCTATCCTATGAAGGCCGTTGTTTACGCGATTTATCCGTTAAATAAACTTGCTGTTTTACCGATGAGGACCGCAAGTCGTCGGAGGATGGGCAGGACCAACGATCAAGATCGTAGAGTCCAAAAGATTCCACGATCATGTTATTCTAACTTCAATATTGAGTGACGATATAAAGGATGATAAAGGATGAGCAGATCCATAGATATTCAGAATCTGCTAATTATGAACCTAATCCTTGGTATTACAAACATGGTGTTATGTGTAGGCTGGTACAAAAGTAACAAATGAAAGGAGTGAAGCCAACAAGCTTTGTAAGTTTTAACAAAATAATTTATTTCCCTAGAAAACAAGATAAAAATATAAAATAGGACTTACGGTTTGTGAATATAATCTAAAAATTAATCATAGAATTGAAAAATATGTCCTATCACTAAACAGTTCTAATTGAATCCAGGTTTGAATCTCGATGAAGTTCCAATATGGAAGGCGATGACGTCAGATGAGGTCGTTGTACTGATGGCAACAGTTCCTCGTTGAATCACAATTTATAATGTTCAGTTTAGAATTCCAGAATAAATTTCCACTAAACGTCTTTGTTCCAGAATTTTTTATAAAGAAAAGCACTTGTTTTGTTTTCCAGAGAATATAAATTATTAAATCCCAAAAAATAGATGAACTTCAAAACAAACTGGCATCAACATCAAAACACCTTGAGCTCTAACGGTGTAAAAATCGACTGATAAATCTACTAGAAAGCGTCTGTTTTAACCCACGATTTTAGATCACATAGTGGCTCACGTGACGGGGCTACGTGATCACTAATTTGAACAGCGCAGTAAAAAAAAATAAATGCCATTTTACACGCAGGCCAAAATAACCCTAGCTAAAAATCAGATTCTCACGCTGGAAATAAATCAAAAAGAAAAGCTGTTTACAACTTAGCTAATGGTGGGCCGAACATGACCTTGGTAATAGACAATCGTTTTCATTCAATGTTTACAAACGTCTCAACCAAGGTGAGCCAAAAATAGTGATAAAGCAACCTTTTACGTTCTACACAGGTCAAAACAGAGAAGTGAATTTTCCGAAAAAAGATTCAAATCCAGTGAAAATTATCATCACAATAAAATGTAATGAAACAAAAATAAAAAAAAGAATTTAAAACTAACAAACAAACAATTTAATTACATATACATAACAATGGACAATTGTCGCAACCATTACCAGCACCATTAGTTAATGATCTTGTATCGTGGCATAAAATGGTTTATCTTAATGGTCCTGGTTGTTCTGGTAAAACTACACGCGCTGTAACATTGTTTAAATACTATAAACTCACCGAACTCCAACTCACGAAC
>JAECUM010039401.1:0-30215 GCA_016617855.1 Megalonaias nervosa
TGGATCGAGTTTAGCAGCCCAGCAGAATTGACATCTTCCAAAGTCATCGACAAGATTCAACACGTGCAACAATCCAACGACAAGTTTCAGATCACCGACGGAAAAGCGACACTGTTCATGACCCACGTGTCTCTTCCCCAAGGGACAGGACAACGCAAAAAGGTGTTATTGGTGGACGACCTTCGCAGCATCAAGCGCAGCAGCGTTCAAATTAACAACACTCAAGACCAGATGTGCTTAGCCCGCGCGATCGTGGTGGGAAGAACGTATGCCGACGATAACGACATGAAAGAATGGAAAAGAGCCTGGAAAACTATTCGACGATCGGACCGAACCAAACAACAAAGAGAAGCAGAACTCCTGTTACAGCAAGCAGGGATATCCAAAGACAGGCCCTGCGGCATTCCTGAAATGCAAAAACTGCAAGACGTCTTGGCTCCACGCTACACCTTGAAAGTACACCCTCAAGAACTGCGCGGACCTCTGTTGTTTCGAGGCAAAGATTTCAAAGACGGAAAATACATTCACGTCTATCATCACGATGAACATTTTGATGCCATTACCAGTATCACTGCATTCCTGGGATACGGTTATTACTGTGAGAAATGTGACTATGGCTTATGGCTATAACAATCGAGAGCAACACAAGTATTGTGGATCGAAATGCTCAGGATGTTTAGCTTCTACACCCTGTCTGGACGAAGGACAAGAACGAGTGCATTGCTCTACTTGTCAGCGCACATTTTTCAGTCCTGCCTGTTACCAACAACACCTAAAGACGCAAGGTTCACAGCGGAAATGTGCTTGTCAACTCCTGAGATTGTGCCCTACTTGTGGACAAGGCATACGTACCAATTGTGCCAAGGCGCACGTATGTTCAGGAAAGAAGCGATGCCACATTTGTCGCCAAGTCGTGGACTTGGAACACCAATGCTACATTCAAAAATACCAATCCAAACATGAAGAAGAAGAAGATAATGACCAGAACAAAGGCCATTTCATCTTTTTCGATTTCGAATGCATGCAAGAGACTGGTATTCACATTCCTAATTTCTGTGTGGCTCACAGAGCGTGCGAGAAGTGCATCCAAGAACCTATCTTGACTCATTGCCCTCACTGTAGCAAGATTCCTAGAGGACGTGAAAAAATCTTTCGGGGATCGAACACGCTAGCCGATTTTGCCCAATGGAGCTTAAACCCTATCGACGAGACGTGGAGCCAAGAAGACATCGAACGTTACGGAGATTGTCATCGCTATGCCACGGTGATGGCTCACAATTTCTCGGGATACGACGGACAGTTTCTTTTGAGATACTATACGGAAAAAAGTACCGAACGTCCTAAAGTGACTTTGAACGGAGACAAAATCATTTCCATGCAAGTGGGCCAAGTGCAGTTTAAAGATTCAATGAGTTACTTGGCCATGCCTTTGAGTCGCTTGCCTAAACCGTTTGGAATGACAGAAATGGCCAAAGACTATTTTCCGCACTTTTTCAATACCGAAGCCAATCAACGTGCCGTTTTACCCCATTTGCCTGAGGCTCACTACTACGACCCCGACAACATGCGTACCGAACAACGAGAAGCTTTCTACGCTTGGTACCACGCTCACGCCTCGGACCCCTTCGACTTTCAGGAAGAAATGTTAAAATATTGTCGTTCCGACGTGGACATTTTACGGCGATGCTGTGGAAAATTTCGAGAACTTTTCATGGAACACGGAGGGATCGATCCTTTGAAAGAAGCTTGCACCATTGCCAAAGCGTATTCCTTAGTGTACCGCCAACGATTCATGTCCGAAAACATCCTAGCTGTCATAAGTCCTCAAACGACGAACTTTGTCAAACGTCAATACTCGGTCAAAGCCCTACGCTGGTTACATTACTTGTGTAACAAGGAAGACAAATTGATCCAACATGCTCGCAACGGAGGAGGCGAAAAGACCATCGGAAGATATTCGGTAGATGGCTGGAACTTAGAAAACCCTCAAATCGTGTACGAGTTTAATGGGTGCTTATTTCACTGATGTTCCATCTGCTACCCTCAACGTGACAATAAAAACCAGTTTTTACAACGGACCATGGAAGAGTTGTACCAGGCCACTTGTCTGTGACGCTTGAAGTTAGAAGAGCAAGGATACCAAATGGTGGAAATATGGGAACACGAGTACGATCAGCGATTGAAAACCGATCCCGAGTTTAAGCGCATCGTGGAAAGTTACAAGCTGGTGGACCCACTGAACCCACGGGACAGTTTGTACGGAGGACGGACGAATGCCACCTGTTTGCTGTACCAAGCAGACAAGGAGAAAGGAGAAGAAATCAAATACTTGGACGTGTGTTCTCTGTATCCGTACGTGTGCAAATATTGTCACTTTCCCGCAGGGCACCCACAATTGCTGACCGAACACATCGACGTGGACAATATTAGACAATACGAAGGATTGATCAAGTGTAAAGTCTTGCCTCCCACGAACTTGTACCATCCCGTTTTACCACATCATTGCCAAGGAAAACTGATGTTTCCCTTGTGTCGTACTTGTGCTGAAACGTTCAACCAAGACCACCCTTGTCAGCACACTCAGGAAGAACGCGCCTTGACGGGAACGTGGGTCAGCGTGGAATTGTTTAAAGCTCTGGACCTGGGATACCAACTGTTAGAAGTGTACGAAATTTACCACTTTCCCAAGACCGGAAAATACCACAAGGGATACGAGACTCAAAAAGGCATTTTTGCAGACTACGTGAATGCCTTTTTGAAACTGAAACAAGAAGCCAGCGGCTACGCTTCCTGGTGCCACACTCCCGAAGACCAAACAAAGTTCAAGGAGAAATACTGGGAGCAGGAAGGCATCACTTTAGACCCCATCGAGAAAAACGAAGGAAGGCGATCGTTTGCCAAAGTGATGTTGAATTGTTTGTGGGGCAAAATGGCACAACGACCGTGTTTACCCAAGACGGAGTATTTGACAGAACCTTCCCGTTACTTCCAGATGATTCACGACAAAACCAAATACATGAAACACGTGGACGTCGTTCGTGAGGACTTGATCTTAGGAGCCTGGACGGACGAGCATCCCGACGACAAGATTCTAAGTTTTGCAAGTGGCGGTCCCAAAAATTACGGCTACAAATACCTGAACAATCAAGGAGAAGTGCACACTGAGTGTAAAGTGAAAGGATTGACTCTCAATTATCGCACCAGTCGAGTGGTGAACTTTAGCATATTGAAAGAAGCCTTGCAGTCTGGACAGGATCGAAACTTTAAAGTGACCACCAACGAACCGCACAAGATTGTACGTTTACCCACACACCAAATCGTCAGTCGACCCTTGGAAAAAGTTTATCAAATCGTGTACCAGAAGCGAGTTCGGCTTCCCAACCACTTCACTTTACCGTACGGTCACGCCGGTATTGGCCAGCATTTAAAAAGGGACAACGTTCAAGACCGATAGTTCATTGTTACTACAAACGCCAATCGAGAAAGATGAACACTTTCAAACAGCAAGTATCAAGCGTAAGACTCAAGTCCAACGAGAATCTCGAGTGCGATGCTGTGCCTCACGATCACATCACCAATGCAGTACCACATCTTAGTTGTTTATTTACTAACGCCATGGCAAACTACGTGCAACCAGTGCGACTTCCAGACCACAAGACTTTACCTTATGGACATGCTGATATCACCCAGTATAAAAAAGGGACCACTTCCAAGAACGACACTTCATTGCGAGGATAAATACCGAGAAAGATGAATCACTCTACGCAGATGAAAAAAGAGAACGAACAAACATCATTGACCACTTTCGCTACCATACCCTCACAGCAAAGCGCGTCCAAGAAGGAAAAGGATTCAGTAGACCTAAAGGAGTATTTTAGCATCCAAATGATTCAGACAGCAACTTCGAGAAAATTTAGGACAACAACTTATACCTACACGGTGAAATTTAAAGACTTTGCGCCTGACGTTCCAGCCGAGGAAGCAGCAGGTTTCATTACGGACTTATTTGACTCACTGTTAGAGGAACTCAAACGTCAGTGTCAAGTCAGAACTCGAGGTCGTTTGAGTCTATCTATGTATCACAAAAGTTTGAACTCTCCTGTATGTCTCGGGTTTAGCACACCTGCAGAATTAACTTCTTCCAAACTATTGAGGGCTATTGCTTCGACGAGGCAGACGATGAGAGAAAAGTGAAAAGTTTGACATCATCGATGGAAAAATGACCATTCATATGGCATACGTTGTACCTCCATGGGAAGAAGACTATAACTACCATTGATCTGCTTGTAGATAAATGTACCTAGCACGATGGATATACCAACAGATTTAAGGGATGAAGGGGAGTACGGGATGGAAAACATCTACGCTGGGACACAAGTAGTAGCTGACCAGATTTAAAACAACGTGCGTGACTGATAAAAAGAAAAGCACGAATTTTGTCCAGTTGGATAGTTTGTTTCTTGTTTTAGCTTTTTCTCAAAAATGGACATTAATTGTAGCATGAAAAATGTCATTCTTTTATGGAATGTATATACGTTGTATATGTTTTTTGAAGGCATGAACTTTAATTTTTAAACGTAGTTTCTAGAACCAAGAAATAGATAACATGTATGTATTAAATGGTCAGTGCTTAAACCAAAGCACAGGCCGTAGACCCCATGTATATATTTGAATAAATGTTTGTACCCATACAAAAGTCTTTTCTTTTGGAGTCTCTGTTCTGTCTGTGAGTCTTTCTTTGGAACATCTCTGTCCCCTTTTCTGTGTGTTTGGATGTGTATTTGTTTGTTTCTGTATGTCGATGTTTGTCTCTCTCAACCCTTTGTCCTATAAATACATTTCACCCTGTAAATAGTTTTGACCCTATAAACCCCACGACATTACCCATGTTCAATTTCCATTGACCTCCAGTTGACATTCCCATGTTAAATTCCCATTGTCCCCAAAGTACAAACCACCTCTTCTACCACAGAAGCCTACGTGAGGCTATAAATCTTGAGGCTACGGTACAAACGACCAAATTTAACATAGAAGTATACGTGAGGCTATACATTTTGGGGCTATAGTGCCGGGATCCTTTTTTAACATAGAGGTCTATGTGGGTCTATAAATTTTGGGGCCATAGTACAACCCCCCAAAATTAACATTACGGTCTACGTGGGGCCATATTGTCCCCATATACTACTCCCCCATCCCATCCCCTGTGCAATAAAAACTCATTTGACCTCGTTACATAAATTGCATAAATCATCACCAATCCTCAACGATGCCTGTACATCTCAAATGGCTGATTATCGGCAATGGTGAATAAATTATGGCATCTTTAGACCTGTGTTTGAACATCTCTGCATCCGTTTCAGTGTTGTAAGTTGATTTATGATAACTTACAATACAATGAATAATTTCTGAAATAGTTAAGAGCAGACACAAGTGAAAATGCAAAGAATTGTGGAGAAAAAAACAAAAAACAACGTAATAACGCTTTACAGCTGCCTAATAACGACTACCATGTACATCAGTTGTTACTCTTTCTATCTCCACGTAAGACTGACGTTTCTGTTATTAAAGATCCTCTCTTGGTCATAATTATGCACGACCAATATCCAATTGAACTGTTATATATTTATATTTGCACTACATATATTTATATTTGCACTACAGGCACAGTTAACAACTTCTTCCTGAGATGTATGAAATAAAACAAATCCAAAACTCTTCGCACTGTTGTACTAAATACGGTATACAATACAATGCAACTGTTCCAAACATCGTGGAAGGATTTAAAATTTGATGGAATAAAAGCGTGTTGGGTGATGCTTATCAAAGCGAGGTGATCAAGCAATAATTCAGCACCGGCAATCGGTTTACTCTCTTTGTTTGCTAAGACATAACCTGTGCGGCTTCACATGATTCCTTCACAATCACTTGAACTTTGCTTGATAGTTCGCACACTACATGACTGATACTTGCTTTGTATACACATATCAAAGTAAAAAGAAGTTCGCTACAAAAAAAAATTGCGTGCTAAGGACTTACCTGTTTGAATTCTAATGGGTCCAAAATAAATGCACGCATAATTTTACGCGGATTTCGTTGTATGTTTGGCAGTATGCCAATCTAATGATTTTTCATTTTTTAATATATTGACATTACTTTCTGTTCGAAATGTATTAGTGGTGCGATCCCTGCATGGATAATCGACTCCGTTTCGTTTTAACATTGTTGTAATAAAATTTAACACTATAGAAAAAAGTATTATCAAACAGTTTGGATTCTATATTGTCTTTTTGATGAAAGATATTTATTTTCTTTTTAGCTGGCGAACACAAATACGTAATTTATTACTAAAAGGGCGTCATGTGGTCATGATATGATGCACAAGGCCAGATTCAGTAGCTTTAAATATGGAGTCTAAAGATGAAATTAGAGTGTCGAGAATGAACACGAAGATGCCAAGTATATCAGGTATTCTAAATTGTCAGGGGTTTAACTGCGCAGGTTACGAACGGGTTTGTATTTCAGTTATCTTGAAAACTTACTCCAGTTAGTGTAGTGTAGGTATAATAAACATTTAGTAATTGCATTATCAGTATTTGTTGCCCCACCCACCCCAACAAACATTTGGGATGGTATTCGAAAGAGAGAAACATGAGACTCTATTAATATCCATGTCGAAGAGAAATCGCTATAGAATTTTAGTAAGAAACTCTTCTCGTACATTGAGACGAATCACATGGTACCCTCCACAGCATCCAGGCAAATAGATCACCAGAGGCCATGACCTATTTCTAGAAGATTACTTTGAACAAATTCCATTTGATTGCATATTGGATAGCGCATTTGTCAATCTTTTAGGTATACAGATGCTTTAAAGATTTCATATTGAAACAGCTATGTATCAAACACTTTACCATTGACAGATAAAGGTGATTAAAATTAGGATGAATGAAATCAACAATTACATGATATCTTAAAATATTGTCAGCTTTACATATATCTCTAAATAGTATGTATGCCCTCGTTCCTGTGCAAACTGAGATGGTACTTGCTAGGTTGACCTCCACACTGAATTAAAAACTGTTGCAATAGTAATATACGTTTGTCATTTTGTCTCACTGTTTGAGTTCAGTTTTGCTAAGATTGAAGTTTGCAATTTGTTGAATTTGTATATGAGTTTTGAGCACTTCGGCATGTGCGGTTGTTATGTTGAATACTGTATGTTGTATATTTATCATTTTTATATCTATGCATAAACTCATATATTGATCTACTGTATCATTTAACCTTCTGTTTTCTTCAAATTGATTAGGCTGGTTGTGACAGTGATGTGATCATTTAAGTCGTTGTGTCCGTAGTCAGAACTTTTCAATTCATTGGAATCTTAGATCTTTAATACTAGTGGTTGAACTATAACCAGAGATGCTCTAGATTGATTATATTGCAATTAATACTACTTTGGAGCTATTTTGTTTTCACCCACAGCCCAACAAATTTGACAGCAGATATATAAATGGATGGCATCTGTCTATTATTCTGTTCATCACACTTTCAGTTCAAGATCATGATTCCCAAACCATACACACTTACAAGACTATTGGTTCATATATGCCTTTTGCTAGTCACAGTTCTTCAGTTTCACTATTTATAATGTATTTATCCATTACCTGTCCATCCATCCATACATCCATTATCTTCACTTTCATTTGCACCACCGTAAAAAGAGTTAATGTGTTCTAGTACAAAATATCCAGGATGATTGCCTAAGTGGCCTGTATTAATTTCATCCCATTAATATGTAGTTTCATGTGAGTTGTGCAACATCGGAACTCTTGTAGAGAATTGCTAATACGATCTATTTATGTGAAGGTTTCATCCCATTAATATGTAGTTTCATGTGAGTTGTGCAACATCGGAACTCTTGTAGAGAATTGCTAATACGATCTATTTATGTGAAGGTAACAATAAAGGGCAGATCGGAAGTGGTAAAGAGCTTTTACATGACGTTTCCACGGTGAATCATCTGAACCATCCCCTGTTAGCACATAATAGTTTTCATTTTTGTTATTAAGTATTATTAGCAATCTTACTAAGGCGGTGTTTTTACTGATCATTTGTCTCCAGTATTCGAATAAATTATGGTTGACGTCATCTTTGATTAAAATTTAAGTATTATTGGGTGTTTTAATTCTTTAGTTGAGCGACGACTGGTAAGGGTGAGGTCTTGTTATTTTAATCAGCACTGACGATTTCCACTCATATAATCCCACTTTTACATAATACTTACATAGAAGATTTTTGTCAACCTTTTTTGCACCGTTTTCCTGCAGCAATGTCTAAACAGGATTTGGGGAGGTGTGGGCACAAGAAAACCGCTTTAGGATACAGAGCCCAACTGTCTAGCATGCACAGACTGTAAAAGAACAGATGGCTGTCCCTTTTGTGGTGTATGATGGGACGAGGTATGGAACCTCGCTGAATGCAACCAAACTTGCAAAGGAGAGAAGAAAAATGCCTTCTTCCTCAGTTTTCCTTCTCTGAGTCCCTTGGGTCTCATAGAAGGATTGGTAAAAGTCTCTTAGGAGACGCTTAATGTTCAAGAGCCCCCTGCAATGGGAGGAAATAATCGGATGGAGAGTGAGTCGAGCCTTCAAGGGACCCTAGCACCCTGTCCAATCCAGAAGAATTGAGATTGCTTCGCGCACTCACGTGAGGAAGGATAGTCACCCTGTTACGTCCTGAAAGGCAGAGAGGGAATCTCCCACACTCGATGGGTGAGAATGAGCAGCCTCTACTGGCTAACAGCACGGTGTTGGCGGGGTGAGAGGCCCTCCGTGAATATGGAGCAGCACCCTTTAAGTCCCCGGCGCAGTTTATTGGCGACAGGAGAGCCACAAGGTATTTGTAGAACTCCGATATAAGTTTAACAGCGGGGCCATAAAGGAGACAGATGCACACTATTGAGACTCTCACCACCTACCGAGTCTGCCACTAGGGAAAGATCTTTCCCTGCGGAAGAGGTATTATGGATCGAGATCACCTTTACCAAGAAGTCTTCCCCGCAAGAGAAAGACACTAAGTCAAATAGTTCAGCCTCCCACGACCGAGATCAGCACGAAGACACATTGTCTATCGTAGATTCCGATGATTTTGGTGCAGAACAGGTCGAGGTGCCATCTCCTCCCTTCAGGTTCTTTGCCTCCTTCCAACAGTAGGTCAAAGCGACAGAGGAGGAAGAAATGTAGTATTTTGGCCAAGCAGCTTTTGCCCGTGATATGTGTCCCAGACCTTCAGGCTATGAAGACACTAACATTCTCACCACCTTGAAGAGACTTTGTGAGGCTTTTGCGCGACCATACCTCTTGATGCTCTATCTCTCTGCCATGATTAAGGAGGTTTCCGAAAGGTTTAGTAAGGGTCAGGAGTTTGCTCGACAACGTATATAGTGGTCTATTGCCCCGCGCCACGTTGCGACCCTTGGTCCCAGCAGCTATTATAGGGTCTACACCCCTTCCTGACCCCTTAAACTTTTCACGCTGGATGCCGCTGAGGAAACAATTGAGAATTTCACAGGAACCTCTGCTCGCCTTCCAGCTAAAACACTGGACTACGCAGAACTAATAGCTAGGTAACTATTAACCATAGCCTCGCCTGCCGACCTCTTTTCGGCATCCTGCTGAAGGAGGAATCTGTATCGCCAAATGCCCTTTAAACTTTATTGGAAGCATTTGTCAAAACATCTAGTCATGTGTTATCCGAGTCAATGGCGTTATGAGAGGAGATTCTACACCTGCGCAGGGATGTTACTCAGGACACATCCATGGGACTCTTGTTTTGTATTTGCAGGTCATGAAAGTTATGTGTCTTACAGTACTAGCAAAGATTGAAATGTGCATGGGTGTATGTGGATCTTGGAGTAAATCGCAGATTTTATATACAGCACAATTGCCTCAGCTGTTGCTGAGGTCAAAATGAAACAAGGTTTATTGGTTCGTAATTATTCTGTCATCAATAATTCATTATATTTTCTTTATAATTATTTTAACAGTCTGTAAGAAAATAAAGAAATATATGTTTTTATTTTATTGATTTCCGGCAGAATGTCTTTCTTAGTTTAGAGCATGGTTGCATTGTCCCATATAACAACAGTGTTTGTATATATATATATATATATATATATATATATATATATATATATATATATATATATATATATATATATATATAACAGTATGTGTACCACGTAACCGAGAAATTTACCGTGTAATGTCGACATTGTTTGCAACTTTGTATCATTGATAAACACTAGATAAATCCCAAGGAAAGTGCACACAAATCGTTACGACGAACCATATTCTTGTAGGTTACTTTGTGTAATTTTTATTTCAAGGATTTAATTCAGCCGAAATTCCTTTTCTCTCTCACTCCACATTTCTGCGTAGTTTGTCCGTTATCTATGAGAGGGGAGGGGGAACAGAAAGCAGAAAGGATTGTGATGAAAATGTGTACTATATTAAATTCGTTTAGAAAACGGGGATTCTTAATGCTTTTTATCGTTATTTTCTTACGTCACTAACGAATCTTTATATATGCGTATTATTGGGCCATGGGTGGATCAAATTTGATATACCGATAGTACTGGTACATCAAATTGCTTTATACCAACACTTTAAATGCCATGTTATTTTTAATGTATGTGGTATATTTCCAGGTTACGCGGTAAATTTCTCGGTTACGTGATACACATACTGTGATGTATTTAATGTTTTGTTGTTGTTGTTGTTGTTGTTGTTGTTGTTGTTTCTTAAACATACTATAATGTTCTAAAAATCGATTATTATTAATTAAATATGAAAATGTCCAATGCTCTCTCTCTCTCTCCCTCTCTCTCTCTCTCTATCTCTCTCTCTCTCTCTCTCTCTCTCTCTCTCTCTCTCTCTCTCTCTCTCTGGACCATCGTAGCAAGATGCGGGCCAGAATCTATGAAATGACGAGCGTAGAGGAATTTCGTTTGTGTCATCCCACGGTGTCTCTCGACTTATCAATGATGGTAAAAGTTAAGTCAAACCGACCAAAGGATAAGAGAGAGACAGAGACAGAGACAGAGACAGAGACAGAGAGACAGTGACAAAGAGAGACAGAGAGAGAGTTTATGGTCAGTGGTACTGTTACTAAAGCAGAATAATGACTTAGATCAACTGTAAAAATGTGTTAGTTTCAAAATTCTTTTATTATTTTAATTTTGTTTCATTACATTTTATTGTAATGATTATTTTCACGGGATTCAATATATTTTCAAGTAAATTCTGTTTGTATAGAACGTAAAGCTACTACATTAACACTATTTATAACTCACTTTGGTTCTTAGAGTTTGTAAACATCGAGTGATAACGATTGGCTATTTCCAAGGTCATTTCGGCCCGCATGTTAGCTGGACTGTAAACAGTCTTTCTTTTTTTATATATATTTTCAGCGTGAGAATTTGGTTCTTAGATAGGGCTATTCTAGCTACGTGACAATTGGCATTTTTTTTATTACGCTGTTCGATTTTAAGAGACCACGTGACCCATCTCGCGAGACTGAAATGATGTTTTAGTTGGGTTTAATACTCATTCTTAGTGAAATTTGATCAGTCGTTCTTAACACCTTGAACGAACAAGGTGTTTCTAATTCTTGTTGTCAGATTGTTTGTTTTTCATCTGTTTTTTTGGATTTAATAATTTATTCTCTAGAAAACTAAACAAGTGCACTTTTTTTATAATCAGTTCTGGGGGAAAGAAATTCAGTGGGAATTTATTCTGGAGTTTAACGGAAACATTATAAACTGTGATTCAATCGAGGATCTGTTACCATCAGTACAACAACGTCATCTGACGTCATCGCCTCCATATTGGAACTTCATCGAGATTCGAACCCGGATTCTATTAGAACTGTTTAGTGATAGGACTTGTATTTTTCAATCTTAGGATTAAATTTTGGATTATATTCACAAACCGTAAGTCCTATTTCCAATGTTTACATTGTTTTCTAGGGAAATAAATTATTTTGTTAAAATATACAAAGCTTGTTGGCTTCACTCTTTTCTCCTGTTATTTTTGTACGAGCCTATACGTAACAATATATTAAATATTTTAATAAGCTCTTGCTGGTTCATCATCTCGCTTAGTTTCTATTCCACATTAATTTCCATGCGCCGGTACGTGAATGGAAAAGCGTTCACGTGAATGTCGTAGCTAACCAAGTGTTTGTAGTGATCTACTTTTGTTATTAAAACCATCTTTCATGTTTAACTCATACGTGTGTATTATATTGATTTAATCACTGTGAAGTAAGATAGAAACTAAAAAAAGAAGACCATCAACTTATCAATATGCAAAGGTGATTGTGAATAGCCACAAAAGGCAGAGAACTACACTTTGTAGCGGACACACTCGGGGATATGAGGAGTTTATTCACTCGGTCAATACACAGCTGCCTGTAGTAAATCTTAACTCCGTTCAAAGGACAAATATATGTATTTGTATGTGATATAAATAAAATATATGGACAGTATGTGCGCTGTATCAATGATATACCACTCGTTGTACAAATTTTCCATTAAAAGAAAACTCGGCAAGCCTCGTTTCCTTTTAATGAAATATTTATACATCTCGTGGTATATCATTCATACAGCGTACGTCACGTGAAACCATGCGGCAAGGCACTTGTATTTATAGCCTAAGACCAAATCGAAAAGGATTGAAATGTTTCACCAATCCAAAAGGGCCTTACAAAATTCAGTCAGAGCGGGGAGTCTATCTTCCAATCGGAAGAGAGCGGTCGCACGACGTCTCATTCAGTATATAGGCGCGACAGCGTTCGTATGTAACTGATCATTACAGAATAGTTTGAGTATGGCTGAAACTATGAAGACCTTGTATTAGGGCGCTCTTACTGTGAAGACGAAGAGTGATAGTATTGCAGCTACGAAGGCAACTGAAGAGGATGGTTTTCATTTGGATTTAGCGGATATTCTATTGTCTTGAGAAGAGCTTTTTGCCTGCGCCAGTTGTAGCACCACCGTCTCCATCACTACCTTGGGGAAAGGATTTTATATATAATCTTTTATTATTATTATTATTAGTAGTAGTAGTAGTAGTAGTAGTAGTGGATTTAGCAGCAGTGGTAATAGTACGAGAATCATTTTGAAAACTAATCGGCGATGGTATGTGGTATTAGGGGCATGTAGTGGTGTATCACGATAAGTATATGCCAAGATATTTAAATTGGACAAGCAGAACTGTATTCCCATTGGGCCATGGCACTTCAGTATATATATATATATATATATATATATATATATATATATATATATATATATATATATATATAACAAATTCCATGATGGCAGCGAAAAAAATTATTTATGTAATACACAGTAAAAAAAATGGTAATACTATATCATATAAAGGACGGGATAGAGTTTTGGAAAAAGTTATTATTCATAAAAGAAAACCCAACATTATGTCTGTTGAATCAGGATATTATTTCTATGGATGAATACTATGTAGAAATAAATACTGGTAAATATAAGTATATACTAGTTTAAAGGCACGTGAAACGTTTCATAATTAATCCTTGTTTAATACAAAACCCAATTATGTCTCTACAAAAATGATCGCTACATCAATAAACTAATTGTCTAATTAAGTCAAATGAGTGAATTAAGTGATAAAACGCTGTGGACTAGTACGTTTTTAGGCAAATTTATTGACAGAAAGACCATTATGCATCGGATTTGTGCAAAAATAAGAGGAACATTTTTGAAACGCTTTTCCCAACACATTTATGTTTGCATTACATAGTGCATACTCTCTCTCTCTCTCTCTCTCTCTCTCTCTCTCTCAGTAAGTAAGCTGAGATGAAATAGAAATAGTGTCTTTATTTGTTAACAAAAAAGCTACACATTCGACTTTTAGAATTACGTGCAAAATATGACACGTCATGCTTCTTCCCAACTGAACGTATTAGTGACTACCTACAGTCCATAATTTCGGGAAAAATAGGATGGAGAAAAGAAAATGAATGTTAATTTTTTCCGATCTCTACAGTCATCATGTTTGCATCAGGAATTTATTTGTTATTTTTGCCAGTGTGGTTTGAGCTTTAACGGGGTCGGTTTGTTATGCTTATAATGGACACATTTATCTTTTTTAAATTGCAAATTGCAATACCTTTAATTGAAAAGAGTAATATCTTTAATTAAAAAGTGTAATACCTTTAATTGAAAAGTGTAATGCCTTTAATTGAAAAGTGTAATACCTTTAATTCAAAAGTGTAATACCATTAACTGAAAAGTGTAATACCTTTAATTGAAAAGTGTAATACCTTTAATTAAAAAGTGTAATACCTTTAATTGAAAAGTGTAATGCCTTTAATTGAAAAGTGTAATACCTTTAATTCAAAAGTGTAATACCATTAACTGAAAAGTGTAATACCTTTCATTGAAAAGTGTAATACCTATAATTGAAAAGTGTAATACCTTTAATTGAATAGTGTAGTACCCCTAATTGAAAAGTGTAATAACTTTAATTCAAAGTGTAATACCTTAAATTGAAAAGTGTAGTACCATTAATTGAAAAGTGTCATACCTTTTAACTGAAAAGGAGTTAGGTTGAACAGCACGAACCTCTCTAAATCCGCTCAGTTTTTTGTTTTTTTTTCATTGGTTCACAACATTATTCACATATTAACTGACTGCACTGTGTTACAGACCAGATACTTTTGGTATAGTTATGTAACGTCCATCATGAAAGTCTGAATTCGGGCTAAACTTCATTACTTTGAATTCAATCTAATTCTTACGTTTCCTCCTCAGCTTCAATTCCTTGTTTAAAGTATTGTTACAAATATAGGATGTTGAAGGTATTGTTAACTTCAGTGACATAAATACATACAAAATAGTAAGAAATCAAATATAAATTTGAAACAAATATGACATTCTTTTGCGAACCCTCTAGGAAAGAGGTCAAATATGCATAATATAGTGAGCACATGCGCATCATACACTTGGTTGAGAATTGCTTGCTAGTTTAGTAGTCATTTAAACATCTACTTATTCAGTCTTATGATACGGTTAGTTCAGTCAGCTCACACTGAACAGGCTTGCTTCAGGTTCTGATATCATCTGATATCATCGCCTTGTCAAACGGATTACACGGTTCTGCTGATCTCAACATATTTCTTTATCAGCATTGTAACCAGATACATCCACACAAAAGCATAGAAAGTCTGTGTTTATTTAAAATTTTCGGGCGTTCCAAATAACAAGAGAGAGAGAGAGAGAGAGAGAGAGAGAGAGAGAGAGATAGTATAATGCTGATAGTATTATAACAATCGTTACAAAATTATAATTTATGCCAATTTGATTTGATTGCAAAATAATCATATCATAAGCATTGGGTATAACACGAGATCCTTAACGAGTACCTTAAGGTATTGTTATCCCTTGTTCTGTGATGCTGTTATTCTTGCAGATAACGAGAAAGATCTTCGGAAGACATGGAATGAATTCCGTATATACTGCACAGAATGGGGTTTGCAAGTCATTGTTGAAAACATTGGTACAAAGGCAAGCTAAGCCTTCTCTTTTCCGTTTGGAAACCCATCACTAGGATATTGTTTTTATATTTAGGGCTACCTTTTAAGCAAAATGGTTTTAATCCTGAAAGTTCACAATTTTGTTTGCATTAAAACTATAAGAAATTTTCAGTTATGTTTGTTAGTTGAACATCTGTATTTCTAAGACTGATATACTTACATGTGTAAACAGCTCCGATTAGTTTACTGCCTGTAAACGTTCTCAAAACCAGTAACCATGTACATGATCAAGCACGTGGTACATGGAATGTTCGACAATTGTTCTGGTTGTAGTATCAATACAGTCATGATGCACATCTATATATACAGCACTTCTAAGCAATGCCACAACAATCCTAAAATTATTTTACCTAAATTGTCACATACATTCAACAGCTAACTTTCTCTCCAACTAAGTCATGTCATAATATTGCGAAATATATTGTGTTTGTTTTTGGTTATGTTACCTTTTGCACAACTTTCATCATCGTTTTTTGCTATATATTATGCGACGGAACCAGGAATTTCTCAAGGACACACGGAGGGAGCAAAACCAATGATTTTATAAGATACGAGCAATGGTGATTGAATTCAATTGTATCCAGGCCGTAAACCTGTAGAATGTGTCAATTAAGTATATGAAAGGAATCATGGGAGACCCGCATAGCTTTCTTTAATCAAATATTGTAACGAGGAAAATCTAAATCGATAAAGCGCTCTCCCGAGTCTATATTTGTTTAGTGCTCAAATTATCAATGCAGTTTAACTGTTCTCAAGTTAAAATAATTTGAAAGGTAAATTCAACGCTTTTTGTAAGGATATTGGCACAGATATGGTAATTGATCCTGTCTGCTGACCTGAGACGTCAGTCTGAATTGCTTTCACACATAAAGGCAAATACATTTTTGAATAAATCCTGGCCTACTTGAAGGTGGGAACAAAGGATTAATCATTATCCATGGAGGAAAATATTAGTCAACCCTGATTTATGCATATCTTCTCTTAGTTTGTAGTCATTTATGACACACTATTAAATAAATAAATTCCTGAAATGAGAATATTCTCTTACTAGACAGAGGTTCACATACGTGTTCTTTATCACATGTACATTACCATTTAAGTTTGCAATCATACCCCTGTATAATGATATAATAGATCAATGCGATTCGTCTTATATATGTAAACTATATGTAGCATTTGAGGTAAGAAAATAAGGACTTCTTCGATTAAACAATAAACAAAAAAATGTCATATTATATGGAAGACAAGATCCATTTTTAAAGAAACGAAAGCTGATTGTTTCAGTTTTGTGGAAATTAACTTTGATCTATTGTGAGCGTATTATGAATTACTAACAGAGCCATGGTGATTAACAAGTCGAAGAACAAATATTTAAGTTGTTCTCAAATCTTTCAAAACTTGTGCCATTATCTCTGGATTTCTTATAAAGAATAAAATGAAGTCAGCTATAAAAAGAAAGAAAGACGAAAATTAGAGAACATGTAAAGATACTATAAGTACCGACTAAATCTAGTAAAGAAAGAAAGATTAAAAAGAAAGATATAAAAAAAGAAAAGGGTAAAGAATGCAGTTATCGACAATATCGCATTTAAGTGATCAAAAATCTAATTCTTATTTTGTTTTGTATTATTAGTATGCATAGATGCTTACCCATTGAAGATACCAAGAGAAACACTTAATAGAATTATGAAAACTGTTTTAAGGTTTATGTCGTGACCGGTGCCATGTAAAAATCTGACAAAAAGCTATTTATTTCCACTTGGCTCAAGATCGATTTGTCTGATTTAATTCTAACCCTGTTAATTGAGAAAGGAACGATTAAAATTGCTATTTACTTGATTACTGTACAGACATATAATTTCTATGCACCTTTACAACAACAATGGTGGTGGTGGTGATGGCGATGATTTTTTTGTAGTAGTAGAAAAAGTAATGGATATAACTTCTTAAATTGCATGCCTAAATATCAAGTTACCGTTGTTGCAATATCTTAATGAAAATTCAATTCATAGCACACCTGCTTTCAAATAGACAACAACAATCTTTGTTATAACAAACCACATTTCATGCAATGTATTTCTTATCGAAATGCAAATGGCTTACACGTAACTACAAGATAAACTGTACAAGTAGCACTGAGTGGCAAGAGTCTCATGCCCATCAAAATTTTTCTGAAGATTACCTTCATAAATCTTATCAATTTATTTGAAAATGTGGTTTGTACTACATCTGCAAAACTGTTTATTCATTTTTATTTGTTCCCGATCTTTCTAATTTGGAGAAAATATTATGTTCTTTGGGCTACTAGTATAATCGTTCTTCCTTTCTGTGATAAAATGAAAATATAAAATACATATTTGTCTGTGATTGCATAACTGATCTAAATCCTGTGAGATCTTCCTGATGCCAGCTTCACTAAATAATTCGGTAGCAAAGTGTGCGAGAAAGCAGCGAGGATGACAAGGAGAATTTTACCGCGTAAACGGAGGGTGGGGGTGGGGGTGGGCTCATACACAAACATTTTAAATCTCAAGGGACGCGTGCATTTCTACGTCTGGTATGATCAAAAAATTACCGACCAAATGGGGAATGCTCAGCTAAAAATAGTTCAAAGCTCTTGTTACTAATTAAGGTGATAGCAATCCAATTTGCCAACTTTACGAAACGGGGATGTCCCCGTTTCGAGGTGTGTCCCAAGGTTGTCGGTGTGTATTCTAACCGATGTTCACGGTTTAGACCATATATATATATATATATATATATATATATATATATATATATATATATATATATATATATATATATATATAATGTTCTGTGATATTTAGAGTCACTTTAGATCAAGTGGAACAAGTGATTGCAACATAGGTCCAGGAGAGACAGGCCATCTACTGTCTTGTCGGGGAGATAGCAGCTGGTGATAAAATTGGCTGGGGCTTTGTGAACCATGTTCTGAATTCATACAATAATAAATAACCTCTACAAATGTGTTAATCATAATTCTGCTTCTTGTTTGTCAAGTAATACTTCTTTTTCAAGGATTTGGATTATAGGCAGCCATATTCCATTTACAATTTAATCCAAAACTGTTATTTGCTAATTGAACTAAAATTGGCATCAACATTCGACCTTCAACAGTTCTGCCAGTAGAAACATATACTGTATATATATGGTGATAAAATTGGCTGGGGCTTTGTTGACCATGTTTTGAATTCATACAATAATAAATAACCTCTACAAATGTGTTAATCATAATTATGTTTCTTGTTTGTCAAGTAATTTCTTCCTTTTCATTTATTTGGATTATAGGCAGCCGTATTCCATTTACAATTTTAATCCAAAACTCTCATATGCTAATGGAACTAAAATTGGCATCAACATTCGACCTTCAACAGTTCTGCCAGAAACATATACTTTTGACTTACTGATAGAGCTATATCATCGAAGCAATGAGAGGGCTTTCGTTATCCTTTCCCAGGGAAACCTTGATTCAAAGATTATTGCTTAAAGCAGAAATCACTTACTCCTTTTTGGAAAATACGTGCTTGATACCTTGGCCAGAGTTTATGAAATACCCTCTGAAGAGGAAAAAAACTAAAATGCTATTCAGTTGTAAAATGTTAATAGAAGTGTTTGTTCGCTGTTGGATATTTTCTTTTCTAGAAAAAGGTTGTAGAACAGGATTACAAAAATTAGCAGTTATTTTTTACGATATATATAGTATCTTAAAATCAAAATCAATTAATTTCAAGTGGGAGCCCTGAGTGGCTGAGTGGTCTCAAGCGCTCACCGTTACAGATCACTGCCATCTCACCTCTCTCTGCGTGGGTTCGAGTCTTGGATTCGACTCATTTGGTTACGTGAGAAAGCTTGCCAGTAGCTTCTTGTGGGTCTGTGGTTCTTTCCGAGGATTTCCCGGGTTCTTCCTCCACCATTTATACTGGCCGCAATGTATAGCCTACCTTGTGCTGAAAATGGCGTTAAACCCTTCAACAACAACAACAACAAGAATTTCAAGTGATATTCCTTAACGATTTGTTGATGACTTTCAACCAGTCTTGTACCTAGGAATAATTCTAATTTCGACACAGATGTTAAGTTTTCTTTTGAAATTAGAAATGTGTTAGTTGCGGTCAAAAATACTGATATTTGCTTAACAACGTTAGTTTACGTGAACCATGTGGTTTCAATAGTGAAACATTTTTGAAACTGTAAAGAACACATCAAATTAATCGTCAACTAAGTAGCTATAATCCTGCTAAATTTGGGAGAGTATATTACTTCTTTACAGACACACAGACCCCCCACCCCACCCCACCCACCACCACCCACACACTGATACTCAATTGAAAGACATTCCAAATTACACAGCTTATTATACTTCTGGTTATCGTACACATAATGATGAACATCCCAGACTTAAAGAAAAATGACATAGGAATTATCCAGAGGAAGTATAGAAGGGTACAACATACTTGTTTTTCACGTTTTATCCTCAGCATTATGGGAATAGGTTACGGGCATTGCAACATGTATCTGATAATACCTGGGCGTTATGGGCATTGCAACGGGAATCTTATAATACCTTGGCGTTATGGGCATTGCAATTGGTATCTTTTAATACCTGGACGTTATGGGCATTACAATGGTTATCTCATAATACCTGGGCATTATGGGCAGTGCAATGGGTGTCTTATAATACCTTGGCGTTATGGGCATTACAATGGATATCTAATAATACCTGGGCGCTATAAGCATTGCAATAGGTATCTTATGATAATTGTGCGTAACGAAAGAAAAGATCCAGCTTGTTATACTTATGAAAGGCAACCAGGAAGGCAATAATTTATAAGATCTTGTATCAGCTTGGAAACAGTTGTAAAATACATGATTTAGTGTGCATGTGTATGTGCTGCATTTGAGCAAATTACCTCCCCTACCCATTGAAGTGGCCCTTTTAAGATATATTTTAGGCAATGTTCATAATTCTTTATTGAATGGATTTTTTTATATTCAAAGTTTAAGTGGCAAAAACAAAATAATAGAATTTTCAAGGTTGCCTATATCTTTGTGTTCTATAAATATTTTGATATGTTTGGCCAGAGTGACATAATGTTGTGTTTCGGAACACAATTTAGCCATTAGAATATTCTAAGTGGAATAGGAAATAGTTTCGTACATTAACTTTTCTTAAATTTATAAAATCATATGTCACATGAAATCGTTCTCTATCATTTTGACACCACACAGACGTTTGAAGAATGGTTGTGAAAAAATATTTCCTGCACATTTATTAGTTGCTATGATAACAATGGAATATTTTAATGACAGAGGGTGTTCGATTTTAGGCATTTTTTTAATGGAACATGATATTTTTTTAGCTCTGCTGATCATG
Source organism: Megalonaias nervosa (assembly GCA_016617855.1). Lineage (NCBI taxonomy): Eukaryota > Metazoa > Mollusca > Bivalvia > Unionida > Unionidae > Megalonaias > Megalonaias nervosa. Next base: position 21,032 of record JAECUM010039401.1, read on the forward strand.
GACCAGAAGAGATTATGTGATGGATTGTTGTCCATCATCCATCGGTCCATTAACACAAGTTTTTCATCAATACTCAAAAACTACTTGCAGGACAGTCTTGAAACTTTTTATACTCATTTTCATCTTATGGTCTAGCTAGTCATAAATGAAAATGGCGCTGCTGTATCATCCAATATGAACTCCAAGGCAGCCATCTTAAAAATCTTTATATCTCAGTGGAAAGTCATGTCGACATGGGATTTTCACCAGATGACTGATTATGATATCTAGTTGGTTCTGAATGCAAATGGGGATTATCTGACCTCCAGTATGGCTGCCACATGAATATATTGAAAATCTTAAATGGATGGTCATATCAACATCGGGTTACGACCAACAGTACCTAATTGTGTCAGTTTGCCCTAATGAAAATGGTGCCAGTCTTACATCCAATATGGCTGTCATTGTGGCTATATTTAAAATCGTATTGCTCAAGATATATCAGAAATGGTTCCAGCACTGAACATTTAGAAAGAAGACGTGGTTTTATCTTGAATTTCAGGAATTTTTTCGACAAGAGGAGCATCGGTGATGGACTTTTCTTTTGTATTTTGCAAGTTATAAAATTATGTGTCTTTTTGCTTTATTATATGGCATTTTAGTGCTAGTAACTGAACTGTCCACAGTTGTGTTGATAGGGAGTGTGTATGCTTGTGTTTATTGTAGGATCCATATGATTTTGTATTGTCCAGTTTAAATTCTGTATGCTATGCATCACTAGTTCAGGCGCAGTTAGCTAAAGAATGTAATGTGTAGTACAGTATATAGGAGTACTAGAACTTCTTTTATAACGTATTAAACTGTGATAACTTGTAGATATAATTTTCTTGAGAAATGTATTTAAATGAATTTATTGTTGAATTTACAAGGCGTGTACTCTGGCAAGTAATACGTTTATATGTTAACGTCGGAGCCACAACCATGCCTGAACTCACATATTGTTCTGAGTTGAACATGCATTTGTGTTTTAGATCAATATTATTTTCTTGAATTACAAAATTATTTTAGATATTTAATAATTGTTATACATATGAAAAAAGATTAGACGAAAAATAGTTCGCATCTTATGAAAGAATATTTATATATATACACTATAACAATACAAATAAAGAAGTTAAACTTAGGTAAAATGTTTGTGTGCTTGTACTTCTATTCCAAGGAGCAAGTCTCTATCTACAATCTATGATTAAATTTGTTAGTTTATATATGCTGACTATAAGACGGCACATATTATATTATGATGTTTGTCTGTCTTTTACTGATCTCGTTCCTGCACAATAACGCATGTTGAAAAACTGTATGGAGGCTTCCTCTTGAGAGTAAGGAAGAAATCCTTTCAAATTTTTGGGTGAAAATTTTAAAGGTGAATGTCACTTTGACTCTAAGAAGAAGAATGGTTTCTATACAAACACTTTAGTGCTACACATGCCAGGACCAAATTTTGCAGATAACTTGCACTTGGGGTGAGGAAGAAGCCTGTTGATCTTGGGATCAAAAAGTCAATGTCACGGTCACTGTGACTAAAAGAAGAGAAATCGTTTCAACACAATAACATTGAAATTACCTCACATACCTGAACCAGACTTTTTGGATGACTTGCACTTGAGATAAATACCCATATCGATTTCAGGGCCCAGATGTAAAAATAATGGCTTCTGAACATTATGTATAGTCCAGGACTAGATACCTTGACCAAAGGTCAAGTTTATTTATACATGTTGATCAATAATCTCGAGAATTGACCTTCTGCTATTAATAATGCCAATATAGAGACTATTAACATGGGGCATTAAAATAATGAACCACTCAGGGTACTTATGTCAATGTTTCCAAACTCCATGATTCCAATCCATTGCATTCGCCAATCTTTCTTGTCCTTGATTAGCACATATGTTTGAAAAGTCCAATTAAGACTTGCACTGTTAAGTACAAATTGGGATGGAAGTGTGTTGTACTGTGAAATCATGTTCTTGTGACCTACTTTACAATAATTTTAAACACAACTTCAGATGAAAGTGGGAACAGGGAGTCAGATTCTATGCTCCAGCAACTCTTCGTGCAGAGATATTAAAAATACATTTTACAGATCTTTCCTTTTCTGGACGTGTATTTCGGGTTCATTATTAAACGAAATGTGCTAAATGTGCCATTAAAAGATAAAACAAAAGAACCCAATTATTACTATTATTATTGTTATTATTGATATATGTGTCATGTTCATAAGATTAGTAATAATACGAGAAGAAATAAATTACCCTTCCGAAATCCGAACCTGGTTCTATCTTGTGTCTGTTAGACGCTTTACCAAACTATTGGTCATATATATATATATATATATATATATATATATATATATATATATATATATATATATATATAATTCTTACCTTTTCTTTTTATCTTTTTAAATTTTGAATTCACTTTTTTCATGACCAACAATATTGGATAGATGTCATTATGAATAGACAACAACACGTGATAAAGAAATTCAAAGGTAGACATAACGTCGCAAAAAAGAGTGCGATTTTGTTGTAGATTTTGCCGCTAGCGTTTAGGAAATGCATCAGACAATGGTACTCATTGAGAACAAAAGTATATAAGTTTTCATTATGAAAGACATGGTTTGTGGCTTTTGTGGGTCTAATGCCATTTTCCGGCACATGACAAGTCAAAACGTACGTAAAAAAATGTATTTATAGATTCTATGTGATTTGTTTTTTCAACAGAGCCAAATTACGCACACAGTTTTTGGCAAAAGATATTCTATACAGTTTACAACCGTGAATAAAAATCATGAAAATTATATAAAATCATATACCAGAAGTTACAAAAATATAGACATACATAACACTTGTGTTAAAGATTTGGGATTGTTTAAAAAAATAGTATATTGCCCTTTATCAATAGCACACAATCGTATCCAACAGTAATAAACATCTTTTCTCCTATATCTACCATGCAGATTACCGTCCGTGGTTGTTAACACTGCTTGTCATCTCTGTATGTTCATCCGAACGTTTGGAATAAAATCAGCACAACTGCATGCAGCCGTAGTAAACTATTTTTCTCGTTTATCCACCTACATCTTACCAAGTGTAGTTATTAATACTTTTTGTTTGTCCGGCTTTCTACTTGTTTGTCCGAGCGTCCGGAATACATATCACATGTGCAAGTAGCCTCTCTCTCTCTCTCTCTCTCTCTCTCTCTCACACACACACACACACACACAAATACAGACACATATAATTATTATAATTCAACACCTGTGCGTATCGTTCAGTCTTGATTACTTGTTAAGTTACGGACCTTTCAACAAAGTGCGATTGAGATATCCGTGTATTATAGACGCAATTGAACTATGTCAAGTGCTTGTACATGTAAGCTGTTGTTATCATCGCTCACATGCATCTAAGGCCCTGCATTATCTCAAGCGTTCAACGCAAGCAAGATGATTTATGTCAACCAGTATTCTTCCAACAGGTAACGAAGACACATGTCCAGACAGACGTATACTTGAACAGGTAAAAATAACTATGATTATGATCACAGAAAAATTATCATAATCGGGGTAGAGAGTGCAGTATTATATTTAATGTTCTTAAACTCTTTGAATCAGCGTAGCAGGGTGAAATATCTTGAAAGTATTAGAACTGACTGATTAGCTGATATTGATTTTTAATGGAGTTGCAATCGATAGGAAATAGTGTTTCCAAATTTAATCTTCTTAAAGCATGAACCTTCACCGACTCAGAGAAAAATTTCTTGATTATCGTGATATAGACTGTCAAGCTAATCCCAATAAGAAGTCGTCAAAAAGTTTCCTAGGTTTAAAAAGCATGAGGTTTTAGTGGAACTGAGATCTCTAGTCTGCTAAACTCTGCCTTAAAACATCAAAACGTAATTTTGTGTGTTGTCCACTGTTGCCGAAATGGATTAAGCTCTTTAAGAATTGAACTGTTAGATAAACTGGCTATACTGAATTATCTCCGAAAAATTATTTGAGGTTGCATTCTTTCATTTTTTATATAACTGATAATATTACATAGACTCTTAGAACCATTACTATAAATGCAACAATATTTGAAATCATATGGCCATTTTTAATCATGCCTGAAAGGCCTTGGTGCCAAAATAATTTCTAACTGCTACCAAAGTTTTTTTAAAAATTGGATCAATCGTTCAGGGGAAAATTGTCTAAAATAGATTTCAAAACTGGTTACTATGGAACCCACCTTAGGCATGGTAACGGAATTTATCATGGCCTAAAATCAATTCGATCAATATATAATACGAAATGGCCCGTCCGTTCTTTGAGATTTGGTTACTTAATTTTCATTTATTTTTCTAATGTTGATTGTACTTATTGACGAATTGGAAACATTGTACAGATTTGAATCTTTTGTCCTGTTGTTGATTGTACTTGTTGGCAGATTGGAAACACTGTACAATTTTGAAAGCTTAGATGGTATCAGATTCCTCCAATAATTTTTAAAGGTACAATGGTCAACATACAAATAATTTTGTCTTGCAACCGTCTTACATCCTCTTCCTCAGCAAGTTTATATAATATCAATTGCTATTTAGATATTGTCACATTAATTGTAGCAAGCGACTCTTGTGGTTTGATGGTTCTGGCAAAAACGTATGACGAGGAAAGGAAAGGTGTGGTGGCAATATCATTCGTGATGTAGTGGGACGTATAAGATGTTGTCAAAAAAAGAGAAGCTGACATGAATTATAATGGTCCTCCTAGAGCTTATTAGCTTCTTGAGAACACTTATACCTTTATAACCTTCACCAGATTTAATAAAATGTGGTGCAAATTGTTTTACCTTTTATTTTTAAGGAAGTTAGAGATATTCATCGGCAAACGGCAAATAATTGACAACGCTTGAAAAACGACATTCAGCGGACGAAAGGATTCAGGGCCGTACCATAAACATATTATATATATATATATATATATATATATATATATATATATATATATATATATAACTCTTCTTGTACGAAAAACATTCATGAAGTATTTTCTGTCACCAATATTCTTCAAAGTTATGTGACGAGCATATCTGTCCATGATATTTTTTATGTCAAACCTCTTCAAAAATACTGGCGTATTTTGTAACTTCTACATTTATCGGAGTTTTACAATGATGCACAATTAGATTGATTAAGTAGAGATAAATTTCACAGTATAAAGTAAATCTGTACCAACTCGGATCTTGATATTTAGGCGTTGATTGTCCATCTTTCTGAAAAATTATAATCTAAACAGCAATAAATCTAGTAGCATAGTCTAGTATTGAACATAACGTAAGCCTTGCGCTGCATGAACTGACCTGTCTCCATGTCAGTTAGTATCCACAGAGCGTTCTCTTTTGTAATTAGGTGACATTGAAATTTTGATTCGCAATAGTGACTTTTCTCTAGGATTTGTATGTTTTATTCAGTCAAAGGGGCAAAGTCACACGTATAGTCCGACTATTAGCCACAGACTTTCATTCACGATTGCAGTGATCAATTCCTTAAAAATTTTAGTATGGTTAACGGTCCGAAAAAGTAGATATTTTGCTTTAAAAGAACGTAATTCCATTATAAAAATAAGTGTTTGCTATTGTTATAACTTGAAAATGAGTGCGTGAGAAAAAAATCAAGTTAATTTGCTCAGTTTTGTAGTAAGAGGTCACTATACCTTTTACTTCATCTTGATCCATCTATTCTTTGTGTTAAATATCAACTCATTTAGACCCCAGACAGTGACCCAAGAGCAGTCTGATTCAAATCAGATCTCCACTGTCCTACATGAAGATCTGATAGCGCCCGCTTAGAGGTCATGTTCTGGTGACCTTTGAAGTAGCCAATGGAAATGCAGCTTTCAAAACGCTTAAAGTGAATCAAATCGTTCGGTATACATTAGTGCTCTTCAGCCACACTACTCAGTTTCCCAAACAATGAAGATATAAGATTTCGTTTGATTTGCTGATAAAATTAGTAGGGTAATAACATAGGTTACCAGAACATAATCCCTAAGCGCCTGCTGTCAGATCTTCATGTAGGACAGTGGAGATCTGATTTTATTCAGATTGGACCCAAGGGATACCGCATACATAACATTTAGTCAGAACATATTTTAAAATATCATTGTAATTGAAATTTTTATACATCTGACCTTTGACTCACCAAGTGGGACTACTAGGTTGAAGTAAAAAATGACACCCCTGATTAAATTGTTACTCTGATAAACAGATAACTACACAATTTTGTAAATATCCATCCAGAGGTTCAGGAGAGTGGACGTCTGCGGACAAATAATCGGACGGACGGACGGTATGGAAGTGTTGACAGTTCGGAAACAGTCATACTGCAAAATATATTACTATCTCATTCTAACGAGCATAATGTCCACGCTCAATAAATCAAAATAAAATGCCAAAAAAAAAAAATAAATAAAATAAAATATTATCATTACAGCTTTATCAAAAAGCTGACTATTTGCTCTTCTGGCTATGTATATTGAAAGAGCTGAAAAACTGACACCACCAGTGTTTAGATATTTTTGTTGTGACTGAATCCCCACGCTCAGTAAATACAATAACAAAAGTATCTACTGATAAATTCTGACATCCTCTTTGTCAGTAAGCACACTATTTTGTATTCGTGCTATGGATATTGGCAGAGCTCGAACACTGTTTAAAAAAATGTAATATTTCTCTCAATATGTAGAATCACAGAGCAAAATAATTGGAACATTTGGCAACATAAACAATGACACCATACTGTATTGTAACATGCTGGAGAGTTGTTTATAGAAGTGAAAGAAATATTCAATAAGCTTAACATAAACGCAATAATCTAGGTATCAGTAGATGACATGTATTTGACTACAAGTATGAATGGTGTACAAGTATGGTCAGAGGTAAATGTCTTACAAAATAATACACAAAAGACCACAAAGGCTGTGTAAGAGAAACAAGATCATTTTCATATTACTATGGTGGAAATGAAAGGATTAAACTTAAATATCGACTGACAATGACACGTGAGAGTAAAAAAAAGTAAATATTAGATATATGTATTTCCACCCAAAAAGACCGAATTCCCATTCAATGTACGAGTGGCAATGTTCAACACTTTATCGCAGTGGCGTCACTAGATGGGTGCGGGCCGCACCGGGTGACACCATCAGAGGGGGTGGCACAAAAATGACTGTCTATAAAATTTTTGAACCTTTGTACAGGAAGGAGGGCCTTGGGGTGACACCATGAGTTACCGCACATGACTGTCTATAAAATTTTTGAATTTTTGTGTAGGAAGGAGGTCGATTGGGGTGACACCATGAGTCACCGCACTGGGTGACACCAATCCTAGCGACGCCACTGCTTTATCGTAATAAATGGACTAAAAATGTATAAAACTAACACGCACTACACGGTAAATTTTTCCCCGGCATTATATTTGTTAATCGGATTGAGTTGAAGAAAATTTCTTTAACGAAAAGAATAAAACTATATTAATATTTAAAAAAGCGTTTAGACAGCTGCGCTTCGTTCAATATATATATCACCACTTTAAGCAATTTCGGCATTCCCAGCTTCCATCGCATTTTAAGAATCTGAAATGTGGGCCAACCGAACTTGAAAACACGTCCATTTGATTGAGTCAAATTTTGAAACCATGGGAAATATACATCAGAGTGAGTAAAGTCCGACTAAACTAATAAGACTTTAATTTGTGGAATAGCGTCAATATGAATTGCCGAGTTTGTGAGATAATCCTGAAAATTTGGCCCCTTGCTCCCCTGTCAGTCGACCGGAGAACACACTATAAAACGCTGTTATTTAGGATGTAAGATGTCGACTTTTAACATAAATATCAAGGGAGACGTTTTACATTGTAGGTCTAAGGCCAACAAAGCTTATAGCATTGTCTTTAGTCCTACCAGCCGTTCGTTAGCACACGCTTATTATCGCTATTCTCCCTAAAATACTTCGAAAATTGACATAAAACTTTATACACACATTTATCCCATGGTTTAGCTGATACTAAAAATGATACAGAGCCGCTAGGACATTCCTTATAGCCGCAATGATTTGAAATTCTTGCTATTGCTACTTCTCCCGAATATATGGTTATATCATCATGAGGTTTTCACTCGTAAACTTCTTGTAATGTCTAGTTGTTCCTAAATGAAAATTGTACCGATCTGACATGAATCTGTCGCTTCTTTTCATGAATGAATAGTTACGTCAGCATGAGGTTTTCAATGAAATAATTCTTATAATGTCTAGTTGGTTGTAAATTAAAATAGTGACAATTTGATTTCCAATATGGCTCACATAATGACCATACTGAAAATTTTGTTATCGCTACTGCTATTTGCTGGATGGGTTATTCATTATTTCATTCATAAATAAAAGACTTCCTACGATCTCAGCTTGGACCTAAATGGAATTGTTGCCAGTCCGATTGCCAATATGACCACATTGGCATCCATTTTGAAAATCTTGTTATCATTACTATTCCAAAACAGAAAGTCTTATCAGCATCAGGTTTTCACCAGAACCTTCCTATGAAAATGGTTTCAATCTGAGTTTAAAACAGTGCAAACATTACATTTTGTGTTGCCAGACATGTTGTTTCTAATTATTACAACACTTGTTACTTTCTATCCGTACATCGATATGTCTGCTCCATATCTAATTTGAACATAATAGCACAGAGACTACTTAAACTAGAACCATTAAAATGTCATCACTTCATCTAGATCATAAGGTGTTGACCCTATTAGATTATCCAGTTATTATAAGTGTTTTGTGTTGATCACATATTTGTATATGTCCGTATTAAATATTGGCATATTATGTTACGGTGTTGTCCAAACCTTAATTTTATATACAGTTTTAGAGATCTAATAGAGACTTATCAAAAGCACTCACAACTAGATAGTGTTTTGTGTACCACAAGGTCTAGGTCAATTAAAGGAAGATGTCATTCTGTGATTTGTATCCATTTCCAGAGTAAATGCTGATCTGTTTATGGATATCTTAATGAAACTTTAGCCATTCATATTCATATATATATATATATATATATATATATATATATATATATATATATATATATATATATATATGTGTGTTTT
>JAECUM010039402.1:0-17737 GCA_016617855.1 Megalonaias nervosa
CAAATGTTGTGATGATTTAGACCCTCACGGAGCAAGAAATCTGACTAAAAAAACAAGCAAAAATAACATAAAACAAGCAAATTTTCTCAGATCTATAATATTTTCTGAATAATGCGCTGATTGCAAAAGAATTTATTCGCTAAACGAACAATGTTGGTGCGTAAATACGACAACTCTACGAGTGTATATACAAATTAATATTAAGATTCTCTCCTCGTAGATCCAAAATGTGTCCAGACTGGTCAGTAAGTTTGAAATTTATTCTCGACAATAACGGATTATGTACACATAGATAAACGGGATTAATTGGTTCAGATACAATTAGCCACCCAGGCAGAGCTTGAGGACTGAATGTATATAATATATAACCTTGCTCCGCAGTGCCACTGCGGTGGCTAGATTTCTCAAGGTCTACTTGATAGCTGCCATCAATTACATCACATACTAGATTGATTGCGATCGTTGATGTTATATTAACAATGCCTGGCGATATATGACGGCCTTCACCGTATGGATCGTTGTTATGTTTAAGAATAACCGGTGGTGGGGCTATTTTTCTCCATGAATCACATATTCTTTTAAACTGTTCATCAATAAAATCATTAACTGATTTCTTTAGCTCTTCAGAGTTAAATCCGGGAATTATAAATGTTGGTAGTTGTTCTTGCGTAATTCCGAAATGTTTAAGAAATACTGTTGTAAATAAACGATTAAGTGTAACACGCTGTTCAGGATCGTCTTCATTAACTATATAACTTATAATATATCCTCTTGTGTCTGGGTTATATAAATGTTTTTCTCTGTTAACAAGAACATTATTCATAAACTCTAGGTCCGAAGCAATTTGATTCAAATGTTGTATTGAGGCAATTATTTGATTTTTTAAATCATCGCTGTAAAAAAAACATTAATGCTTGAAAATAAATTTCGTAGATTATTAAATACACGTTCATGTTCAGATTTAATTGTATTAGCATATGAATTTATTTCATCAATATCAAGTACCATTATTTTACCTTTTTTGCCATCAATGGTTTTTATAAAATATCTCTCTACTCTATCTATATAATGTATAGTTCTTTTATCGCCTAAATATTTTTGCCATGGATAAGCATCTTTTACTATTCGATATTCTGGAAGTTGTATAAATATTCTTTTATCCGTGACGAAATCAGATCGTTGTGGTTCTAATGGTCCTTGATAAACCGGTGGTATATCTGGCCATCCTAATACATATCTAGTCGAACTTTGATAAATGTCTACGAGATAATCAGGGGAATTTATTTCAATCACCGCTGATAATGTTGGTTCGTAAGCAGTAATCGCTATTTTGGATTCTTTTTCTGTAATGGATATCTGATAACTGCCAGTTGGAATACTAACTACTTGCCAATCAGGAGTTCCATCAGGTTTATTCTTATTTGCGAATACTAATGAATTATCTGGCTGTAGTCCACCAAATGGTTTTGATCTAATATTAGGCCAGCTATGATAAACCCTTAACTGTGCTAATGCTATTTCTTTTGCAGGAATTGCGGTTGGAAAGTTAACGCTAAATTCAGGATTAGTAGAACTTAATGAAACCATTTTAGTTTTTGACGGAGTCGTATTAGTGACGATCTGCTGAAGTAATTCCCTGTCTGTCATTATTATTATCGTTATTATTTAATTCGTCAAAATCATTAGCGATCACTTAAACGCATCATCATAGGTTTTCATCATCATCGCAAATTCAGTATCGGATATTTCACCATCACTAACGCATGAAGAAATATACAAGGATAGTTTAGAACATGCCTCTGTTACTGTATGTAATTTAATCATATAATCGTGCAATTTAGCATTTGTACAGGTATCTGTCTTTTTAGCTATAATACCGAGAACACCAGCAATAGTCGTTGATGCTGAAACAATGATGGTTATAACAGCAGGTGCTGTCATCGTCAATGTTGATAATAATAATCCTGTTCCAGCAATAACAGCAGAAACTGAGTAAACAACTTCATCGATGACAACTATACGCTTTTTGTATTTTTTTATTTTTATGTTATAATAATCAATGAAATCCTTTAGTGTAGACAGACGTTCATATACTTGATTGTATCTGTAACGTTGAACGTCGATGTAGGCCTGAGGTTGATTCATTATTGTTATATTAAGTGACTGATTGTGGTGTTCCAGCTACAAATTCCAAACACCACCAGTAAGACGTTGCGGTTATTGTTTGATCATCTGCTTCCAGTAAAAATATTTCTTCAGCATCTTTATTTAACACTATAGATACAACTCCAGAGAAAGCATCGGCTGAATGACGCCATGGAAATGTTGTAGTATAAATTTTAAACTTTGCAGAGCTAAAGATAGACAGTCTATACACACCAGTAACATTCGCGGTATATCTAATAGTGTTATTTTGCTGTTACCATGTTGTTAATCCTGATGCTACTGTGTACACGACATTGACGATCTGATTGTGAAGGATTTTAATCAGATTAGTTTTTTGAATAATATTAGGTATTCCACTAACAATATCATTAAGTTTCATGTTAACGTCGGCTAGTTTTATGTCAACGGTTGGTGGATCACCAAAAAAATCTTTTATGGGTTTGTTTATGTTTCTACGAAAATTTAAAAAGTTTGTACGTGATTAGTAAAAGTACCATTGAGTGTGGTCATTTCGGTATTGATTGTTTTTAGCGAAGTTGTCGTAGGAATGTTGCTATCGTCTACATATTTCTTCGTTGCAGCGTCAAAATCAGATTCTGGTGTTCTAAGATTATTAATACCATTATTATTCATGCACGCATTATACCACCGTTGACTAACACGTACTTAGATTCTTGATCATCGACATATTTTTTTGTTGCGGCGTCTGTATCTACGGTTGGATTTCCAAGGTCTATAATTTTATTTCGATTCATAATAATGCTACCCCTGAATGAATCACCAGCTCGCTTGATAAAATCGTTAACTGACTTACCAGAATCTTGTATTTTACCTTGATCAGTAAAAGTAACGATATTATCAACAACAGCGGTAGGAATTCGTGTGAGTACATCTGGCAGTTGTATATTGCTTGTCTTTAATCGTCCTTGTTTATCCTGAAAAACAACGACTTCATTTTGATCCACACTTGTAATATTTAATAAATCGTCAATCTCATTTCTGAGTTGATCAAGAGTTGCGTATTTAGATAAATCAACTTGCTTCTGAGCTTTGCGAGATCTTCCGTAAATATCTACCATTATATTTATTAGTATCCGTTTAAATGTGACAATGTGGTATATTCATGCACGACTTTATGAGGTAGTTTTGTTGATTTTGATATAGCATCAAGTACATTAAGTACTTCACGACCACATATTGGTGGATCAGCTAGTGTTTGTGTTGGTAACGTTGAATACCAAATTGGAGCAATATTATTGCTGACATAATGAAGAAATTCCTTAGGTGGCACTAATCCATATGAATCGAAATAAATAATTCCACGTGGATCAATTGCATATCCAACCCAATGCGTGCCTGGTCCAGAGTTTTTATCGAGATTGATAATACCAGTTTCAATATTATTCGGTTGTTTTGGTAATTGATCGCGCATAAAAACACCTCTGAAGTTTTTTATTTTTAGTTTTTTAGCAGCATTAAGTAAATCAAAATTGGACATAGGCGATATCAGTAAACTGTCCCGGGAAGTCTTATACCCTTTCCGTACCATGAATATGGGGTCCCTGGCAATCTTAGACCTTTTCCCTTTTTTTAATTCCCTGTCCGGTTGCTTTCTTTAATGCCATTCCAGCAGCGGTTCCAACAGCACCTAATGCAGCTGCTTTTGCAACAGCTGGGGCTGCAGCGGCTATTAATGCTGGTATAACTGCGAGAAGTGGAAATATACCACCTGTCTTAACAACATCTTTGATGGCACCCGCAGAAAGATTAAGTTTTATACCTTTATTTGATTTTTTAGCTTCATTGAAGTTTCTGAATTGACGCTCGGTCAACGATAATTTATTTGAACCGCTCATCTGTTCTCGCTTTAGCAATATTTTTATTCCGCAGTTATTTTTTGATGCTGATTGTAGCCTTTTAATCTGACCAGGAGTCAGGGTAACACTAGCGTGATGATATGACATTATAATTATTATCGTGATTTTAAATCAAGGTGATCTAATTACGTGTTACATTTTTTCTACTGGAGCATCAACGACTCTCATGCGACCACCAACACCTTCAAGTAACATCGTCTTATCGCTGAGTATGACGGCTATTACTCTATAATCAGCAATAACTCCTCGGTTTACGCGAGCTCGAAAGATTATGTCAACGACTGATTGTCTGGTTAAATCTAAATGTTCTAGTGAAAAGTAATAAATCGGATATAAGGTTGTAAAATCTAACTGTGATATTTGTAAATCAGTATCAATGTTCTGATCACGCCCCATAAACGACATAAGACGATGATATGCACGTGCTACATGATTATTTTCAAAATTCAGTAATATATCCTCGAATGGTTCTTGATATCCATTTATCCTTAATGAAACCTCAGAAACACCAAGTTTGTCAAATATCATAATACTTAAATTTTGTGAGTTTACTCGTGCAGCATCTTGTAATGCAATAAATATATGTCGCGGTGCAGAAACACCTTGCTGAGAAGTTATTTGCCATGTAAATAAACCATATATGTTACTTTGAAAAGAATCTGTTGTCGTAGTCAACCATGACAACGTTGATTTACGACCTTGACTCATAAAAGATAACAACCGGTCTTCTTCAGGTATTGACGGAGTTATCACCGGCATCCACAATGAAAATTTCGTTAGTACTACTTTACCAACATCACCAATGGGTCTCCATAATGCATCATCGTCAGTGCCTTTTCGTACAAGTACAACCGTATGTTTGGCTCCAAAAATAACCTTTCTGACATTTCTACAGAATCCAAAGATCTGTGACAGTGGAATCGCACATGAAAACTCTCACCTGTTACCTTTTAACGTTGATTTACGTGTTCCAAATCCTAAGTTGAAATTTGGATTTGGAAAATATAGATCTTCAACAGCATCAGCAGGAGCAGGAGGAACAGCTCGATTATTGGGCCGTCGAAGAATTTGATTTCTATGGTCAGGATGGTCAGAAGTATCCTTTGCAAACATCATTGATGGACCAGCAGATCTTGAATAATCGTCGCTGTATCTCGCAAGACCAAGTATTGTTGTAGCAACGTCAACGTCTTTCTGAATAGATTCAATATTTTTTCCGTCAATCATGTATGTAGCGCTATCAAACAACGCCATAATACCATTATTAACAAAACCAACCCTAACTTCATCTCCATATGCTACTGGTGCCGCAGGAGCAGCGTTACTTAAAATTTCACCTTCTACTTCAATAAATGCCTCAGCGGGTAAGAAATACCTACTTGTATCTTGAACCTGAAGTTCAATCCTTCCATGCTAATCTGGAATTCGAGCGTCATAAGAATAATATTGATAATCACGCACAGATTCATCCTTGAGTACTGGTGCATCCATGTCAAATGCTGGATCAGATATGCGCTTGAACATCTTTATTATAATTATTATCGTCTAAAACGAAGACCACTTCGAGAAGTAAGACCACTTCCTGCTATCAGACTAGCGGTTATATTTTTTTCTTTTTCTGATAATGGTACATCAGCCAACTCTGCTAGTTTTTGATTAGCAGCTTGATTTATTATTTTACTAATATTTGCAGGCATTACTTCAGTGCTAGGTAATTTTACAGGTTGAGGTCGGACCGCAGGTCTGCGTATTAATCGTGTTAGTCTATCCTTGATCGCTGAAAACGCTTTACTAGCGAGATTACCAACAGCACCAATACCTTTTTCACGAACAACATCAATAGCTTTCATCCCCAGTTGCTTTGCAATCGGTATTGCTTTTGGGGCTATCCTTCTAAACAGACCCTGAACAATATCGCCTAGTCCATCTCCGTAGGTTGTTTTGTATACTGGTAATCGTGAATTTATTACCCTGACCATGGTTGGTCCACGTTGATTACTATATACGATCATTTTATTATAGTAGCTGTTATTTAATTACATACTCAGTCACTATAGTAATCATCGACAATTTCATTAATGAGGGATCGATATACATTAATATCCATAATTCCACCTGTAAATAATCGTTACAAATATCAGCTGCTTCATTAATGATTTCTGGGGAATTATTACCAGCTCGTTTTCCTCCAATGAGGATTTCTAGTCGATCAACATCAGCAAGGACGTTACTGGGGCAAGTAATAAGGCCACTCCCTAAACCACTTCCAGTTGCGCCAGGATCTTGATATTCTTCTTCCTCAACAGTTTCTTCTTTTGGTTTCGGTGATACTTTTGGTGATCTTAGAAAATGACGAAATGATTCTTTGAGCGTTCTTTTTTCTCGTTTTTTTTTCTCGTTTTTTTTCTCGTTTTTGTTGTCGTTGTAGCTCTTGTTGTTGTTGTAGCTCTTGTTGCTGTAGTAGTGGTTGTAGTCGTGGTAGTGGTTGTTGTGGTGATGGTAATTTAAGTTTTGGTGATGATGGTGGTGATAGTTCAAATTGTGGTAGTTATGATAATCGTTTACTTCGTTCAACCTCTTCTATATATCTATGTACATCCTCATCAAATCTGTTAAAACTTATAATATCTTCATTAGATCTGATTTCTGGAATACCAGTAGAGACGCGATATACATCCCTGATCCAATTGGCAGAGCTTACTGATTTAATATATTCTGGTTTTACATATTTTTCTCTTTCATAATATCCAAACGCGGCAATATCAAATAATTGGGTTGGGTTCCTGGTAGCAGCAATACCTTCAGGCATAAATTTATCTATTATCTTAGTTTTGGTTCTTGGTGGTTGTGGTTGTGGTGGTGGTTGTGGTGGTGGTTGAGCTGCTTGAATATGACCAGCAATATCAACAGGCAATGTTTCAAGAGCTCTCTGTGTTGCCTCAGCTGCTGTAACAATTTTCTTTGTTGGTTCGACAATCGGCTTAAATAACTGTTCTGCACCTTCTGCAAATTCCACCTGAGACTCTTGACGAGATTGTAGTTGTTGCTTGACTAAATCACGGACGGGTAAATATTTTCTAATTGCTGAGTCGCTCTCGAGCTAATCTAGCTGAATGTGGTTCTCCAATACTCATTTGTTAATATTTATAATAGTTGTTTAATTTATAGCAGCAGAGAGGGTGGACGACAAAAATTGAGTGACCCGGTAAGTAAACTAAACGCATTATAACAAAAGTCAAAAATAAAATAAGAAAAATGAGCTAACGCAAACGATTTATTATCCGTTTTTCACAAAAGTTGGCAAATTGAATAGTCTCTCTTTACTAGAGATCTGGTGAGCCCTGAGAAGGGCTGTTTTTTTCTTGAACTCCAATTACACCTGGTTAATGCTGGCACCTCCCAGGACGGGCACCACACATGCATCTCCTACTCCAATCTTGCTCCCAATTCAGTGTTGTTCTTGGGAGTGCAGAGGAGGCTTGAGTTGCTTCACTATCCTAATCTTCCGTCTCAGGGATAGTGAAGGCTTCCCTCCTTCTCTCATACCACAACCGTGGATGATGAAGTGTGGTGCTGGTAGTGGCTGCAGTAATAGTAGAGGTTGTTGTGCTGGTAGTGGTTGTTGTGCTGGTTGTCGTGCTGGTACTGGTTGTGGAGGCGTCCTCACCTCAGGTTTCACCTCACACACAGGACTTAACATGAGATGAGGCAGGATCCTTTCCTCCTTCTCTTTCTTCTTTTCCTCTTCTCTTTCTCCTCTTTTATTCTGGCTTCCTCCTGTATTGCCTCTATAGCCAGTTCGTCTAAATGTCGAAGGTGGAGTGGACATCATCTTTTTAACCCAAGCTTTAAGTTTTTCTCGTTGGGATGTAGGGGAAGGGGTCAACAAGGACGCTGAAATCTTACTAGGGATGGGAGCTGCTGACGGTGTTTGAAAGACTTCTCTTGCCTCTTCTTCCTCAGACATACGTGGGACTGTTTCTGTCTTGACCGCTGGGGGTGGTAGTGGTGGTGTTGGTGAACTTTTCATCAGGGCCTTAAAATCATTCAGAGTGGGTAGAGCTGTTTCGTCTAAGGCTTTCTGGTGAAAGAGTTGCAGTCGTTGCAACAGTTGACCGTACCTTTGCGATTTTTCCGTTTCTGACAAATCGTTGCGATCCAACAATGATTGCAATTCGTGTTGTAACTGGGACATCTCGGTCAAATGAGGATTGGGAGGTAAATGCGGGGTTCGTTGTTCTTGCCAACGACGGTATTCCATCCATCGTTTGTAAGGCACTAAAGCCAGTTTTCGTCCTTCCATCGGATTTCAAGGGTCACGTCTGAGATCTTTTGATTTCAGAGGTCCCTTTTGTCTTCTTGACCTTTTATCTTCATCCCAGGATTCTTCCCATTGTTCCCAATACTCCTTTCAGAATAGGTGCTCCTATGGTTCCCAGCAAGGGTCCTAACAGGGATAAAAAGGCAATTCCTCCGCGTTGCACCAACATCTTTTTCTTTTGCCGAATGGGTATTTTCTTTTGAACCATTTGGCGAACGTGTAGATGTTTGGCTAAGCATTCTTTCTGATGTTTAAACAAAGGTATCGTGCCTTTCAAGACATTCAGGCAACATTCGCTCACGCTATCGATGACATCTTTGGAGGCAGTTTGAATAAGTTTTTTTGGCATGGGTGGAGGAGCTTTGGACAGGACGGACATGTCCCAATGTTTGACTAAACGAGGAGGCAGTCCTTTCCTTTTCTTTCCTTTGGGGGTAGAAGAGGAATGTCGTTTGGAAGGTGACATCTTTCTTGGTTGGTTCGTTGGTTCCAGGGTACACACCAAAAAATACACTAACGGCGATGACTTTTCACACGGCCTTTTATCCTTTTTTGACTATCGCTTCGTCATAAAGGTGACGATGTGTTTTCCAAAATCGCCAAAGAATCCTCCTCTTTGGTGACTCCTCTTTTTCTTTGGACGAGTGTGTCTTTTCTGGGGATGACGTCGATGTTTGGCTAAGCGCTTTTTCGGTTGACGAGACTGTCTTTTCCTTTTTCCTTTCTGGACAGGAGAACGACAATGAGGGGATATCTTTGGTGCACAAAATAAATTACCGTCCATAGCTCGATATGCGTCCTTTTATCTTATATTTTGACTGGTGGTAATAGATTAAATTTTTTGAGCATGTGTGGTAACATAAGATGCATAACACATCCTCCTCTTTGGTGACTTCTCCTTTTCTTTGGAAGAGTGTGTCTTTTCAGGGACAGACGTCGATGTTTGGCTAAGCGTTTTTTCTGATGACGTGACTGTCTATTTCTTTTTCCTTTTCCTTTTCGGACAGAAGAACGACGATGGTGACTGTGTGCACCTCTTGGAGGGGACATCTTTGGGCATTCAGGAGCACAACAACACTAAACCTATTGTTTTCCTCAGGTCTTTTTATACTGGAATGCGTCGCCACTGATTGTCGGTTCGTCGTATCATTTTCATGGCAGGCATCACGCGTCGTGGAGGGGTTCGCAACGGACTCAATCGGGACAGTTCTTGCTTGGACAAATCCAGTAAACTCTTTAACATGCCCGATTTCTCTTGGACTTTGATTTTGGAGGCGGGTACTTTGTGAGCAGCGGCCACTGCCGCTAAAGAGGAAGAGGGTGTCACCGTTGGAGGAGACGTTTTTGGAGACACGGGTTTCCAATGTTTCATCAAATTAGGAAAGACGCGTGTCAAATCGGGTTTGGCAGGCATCACCAGCAACGGAGAAGTGGAAGATGTTGAGGTTACTGGAGACGCGGTCACCGTTGTTGCAGCAGGTCGTGGTTTGCGAATGCAAGGTTGCGTTCTGGTGGCAGTACCTCTCTTGCAGGTAGAAGCTGTTTTCTGTGGGCTTTTCTTTTTCTTTTTCTGAGGCTGTGACCTGGTCTTGACACCGTTACTCTTTTTCTTTTTCTTCTGGGTATGTTTGGGCGTGGCTTTTTTCTTGGAGACGACTTTGGGAGCATTAGGATCCCATTTTAAGAGGAAGCTAATGATGACACCTCCTAGAGAACCGCTTCCTCCAGGTTTCAAAATGATTTGCTTTTTGGTTTGAGTGTCGATGCGAGGATCGGCCAGTTGCGTCAAGGCTACTTTGTTTCTCACAAAAAAAGAAAAAAAGAAAAACGTTTGGTTTGATGTGGAATGTGAATGATACCTTGCAGTAATTGACGTGCTGTCACCGTAAACCATCGTAAGACTTCTTTAAGACTAGCTTATAAGGTACGAGCACGTATTTGTGGATTTTTTTTTTGCGACTGATACCGTACAAGGCACGAATCAATTTGACGGGAAGATGAGACTGAAGGGACGTCATGTTGACGATGTGTGAGACAGACCCCAAGTGACCGAGGTTTTTATAGATTTTTTTGGGTTGTTGTGGTTGTTGTTAAGTCGACGAAGGGGACGTGTACACGACAGGCCCTCCGTCTTGGCACCAGTGGTGAAACAGATGGGTACGAAATCGCAAATAATCGGGAGTGGTGGGTTTTAAATCCAAGAGTAAATAAGCGTGTGGGGTTTGAGTGGCATCGTCGTACGCATGAGTCAGCCAAGGCGTTCCTAACTGTTTGGCTAACAATTGCACTTGCGATTTATCTCTAGGGCTTTTAAACAACACCACGTAATGAGCATTGTGACTGATGGTGCGATGGGCTTTACTTTGTTGAAACAAATTTTGGGTGATGTAAATGACACTGGCATTACGATGATGCCCTTTGCGCGTAAACCAGAGTTTAATTTTTTCTTTGTCTTCTCCTAACATTCGTCAAAAATAACCAAATGAGTCTGACTAGGGTCAGACACGATCCCGTCGTCCTCGCCAGGAATGCCTTCCACAAAGACAATGGAATCGCCTTGACTTTCTCGCAGAAGGCTGTACGCCGATTGCCACTCTTTGTAACACCACACGATTCGTTGAGGTGGACGATCGATCAAATTATGTCTATGTTCGATCAAACGTTTGACAAATTCGGTTTTGCCTGAACCGCTACGTCCGGCAATGAGCATGTTAAAGGGATGGCGAAGATACAAGGCCTCCCAACTAGTCCAATCTACGTGTTCGTCGATGACTTTGACAGTGGAGGAAGAGGGAGCAGAGACAGTAGAGGTAGCCATAGTAGTAGTGTAAGGAATGTCACTTTTGACACGAAGACAGACAAGACAAGAGTTTTTATACTTTTTTTCAGGACACGTTTATTGCCATGTTTAATTGTCAACAACACGAAAGACAAAAATACATAAAAGCCAAATGGTTAAGTACATGAATAAAAGACACATTAAAAGGATCATAGTGGAATATAAACAAGTCTCTGTACAACATTTGTGGTGATCAAGAGGTGGTATCGTAGGGACAGTGTGTAATGCTCTTAAAGTCTCTACACTCTTTGGCACAGTCACATAAGTGTCCTCCTGGAATGGTCTTTCGGGGATGTTAATGACAGCCCTGTCCTGTCCTGAAGGGAGTGGTTCTTCTTTTTCTTCTGGTACTGTCACTAACACAGGCTTAAAAGTTACTTTTTTTTAGGATGACAAATCTTGGGCATAGTCTAAGCCTCTAAACCCCAACTTTTCCAGTCACGTACATCTTTCCAGTGAAGGTGTAAGTCACAAACTACATACACGTTCATCGTACACATCATCAGTACTTAAAAGTTGACGAATCTTTCTTTCCTGTAGAGGTTGTCGAGAAGTATCGAGATGAAAGCGCAAAGCTTTGAGCAGAATTAGTTTTTCGCGTACATTTAAAGTGACCACTTTCATGCTTTTTGGAGTGGTATGTACTGTTCGTAAAGAGTCCACAAGGAATCGGTCGGTAAACGAAATCCCAGAAAGCAAGTCACTAAGACACACACCACACGTCGACCCCACTTCAATGGACACAGTTCTCGTAATAGGTGATCGTAATCCTCCACTGTCTGAATATTGTCATTGATTTCCTTCCACGGAATCTCTTGTGTCACGAATGATGAAGATCGTGGCATGGCAGTCAGTTTTTATGCCTCTTTTGTCGGAGGTAATAAATCTACTTTTTGCACAGAAGTGGTCGTACTCCGTCGACGTATCCAAAATATTTAGACACTAACTCACCTACCACACGTCGCACAGAAGTGCCCTCTTGAACTAAGTTTACATTGTGTAAAAGATCTTGGCAACCCTCCAACTCTTCTTCTTGAATTCGGTGTAGAACGGCTAGCCTGTAAGAAGTAGGATGAGTAGCAACGAAAGTCTTCTGGTCCTCGTCCAGTTGAACAATGTCTGACCACTGGAACGCTTTCACATGAATCAGTCCTCTTATAGCATTTAGGTACCTGTGGTTCAAACATCGGTGACGTAACGGATGCAACTGTTCTTTACGTTTCACTTGTATTTTCACCAACTCTCGGTAAATGCGTTGTCTCAACTCCACAGGCAAACCACGAATGTTCTCTTGTAAAGTATCCATGACTATGTCAGTCAAACACTTCTCCTAGAGCGAAAGTAACGAATGTAGTGAGTAATTTCTGGCCATTGCCATTCCAGGAAACGGTCAAGAATGTCAATAAAATCTTCAAATGTAAATGGTCTAAAGCGGAATATTCGGAAGAACACACCCTTGATCCAGAGAAACTTGTTTGTTGACTTTTGTCAATTTCCTCTTGTGAATTTCTCGACATAAAAGTTCTTCAGTCACCTATCGAGATTTTGCTCTGGCAAGTCCCAGCCAAATGTCCTTGTAGATCTTCTCTTGCAATTCGTTTGGTAATGTTTGAAGATTATTTTTTAAATGGGGTTTAAATACTTGCCTAGGTGTTGTCCAACGTTTGAATCCTAGCCAAGCAGCTGGTTTCTTAAACGACATGGTATGCCCACTTCAATGACGAGGTCCCACTAAAGGTAGGTAGTGACAATCTGGAGACCATCGAGCATGTTCCAGGTAAGCGCAATCTTTCTTCTCCCACTCGTGAAGTGACACACCGCAACTGAAGCACTTGACTTTATCCCCTTCGCCCAAGTAGATAAATCCGGCTCTAGCTAATTCTTCGGGGGTAGGTCCTCCCAGATATTTTGGCCATTTTCCTCGGAAGGTTTGGATCCGACTTTCAAAGTCGCAGTATTCAGGCAAACGCACAGGGAACGAATATTAATCTTTCACAGATTCATTTCGATGAGGGTACAGTGAAATATGCAGGAGTTTGCTCAGTTTGGGTTGACATCCGTAGGGTGGTAGCCGCATGGTTTCATAATGATGACATCCACAATGAAAACTAGTAAAGTGAAAATGTGTACGATGACGAGTGGCATCGCTTTTGCATCCGTCAGGTTTGACACACACACACACACAATCACTTTCCATTTTAGGTACAGTCGTAGCAACATTTCCCTGATGTGGTACTGAATCGCTGAGGTCTTAGCGTACGGCATCCCTGCCATTGCAAGGCATAGCATCGTACTCGAGTTTCTCGTTGGACTTGAGTCTTACGCTTGATACTTGCTGTTTGAAAGGATTCATCTTTCTCGCTTGGTATTGGTAGTTCCAGTGAACTATCGGTCTTGGACGTTGTCCCTTTTTATATGCTGACCAATATCAGCGTTACCGTACGGTAAAGTGAAGTAGTTGGGAAGCCGTACTCGCTTCTGGTACACGATTTGATAGACTTTTTCCAAGGGTCGGCTGACGATTTGGTGTGTAGGTAAACGTGCAGTCTTGTGCGGTTCGTGGGTGGTCACTTTAAAATTTCCATCCTGTCCAGACTGCAAGACTTCTTTCAAGACGCCAAAGTTCACCAGTCGACTGGTGCGATAATTGAGAGTCAATCCTTTCACTTTACACTCGGTGTGCACTTCTTCTTGTGGGTCTCGGTATTCGTAGTCGTAATTTTTGGGACCACCACTTGCAAAACTTAGAATCTTGTCGTCGGGATGCTCGTCCGTCCAGGCTCCTAAATGGTCTCCTTCGATGTTAGGGTGTTGTTGACCCAGGCGATCGATGTAGATGCAACTGTCCGTGTCAAAATGCAGCACACGATCTCCTAACAGTTCTAAAGCTTCGTACAGTTTTAAGCGAGCATGGGCTGTCACGTAAGCCGCAATGATGACATTTCCAAATTCGTCGGCTTCTACAAAGTCCAGTTCTTCTTCGTAATTGACTAAGATCAAGTTCTCACGAACGACATCCACGTGTTTCATGTATTTGGTTTTGTCGTGAATCATCTTGAAGTAGCGGGAAGGTTCTGTCAAATACTCCGACTTGGGTAAAAACGGACGTTGTGCCATTTTGCCCCACAAGCAATTTAACATCACTTTGGCAAACGATCGCCTTCCTTCGTTTTTCTCCACGTGGTCTAAAGTGATGCCTTCCTGCTCCCAGTATTTCTCTTTGAATTTTGTTTGTTCTTCGGGAGGTGGCACCAGGAAGGATAGCCGCTGGCTTCTTGTTTCAGTTTTAAAAAGGCATTCACGTAGTCTGCGAAAATGCCTTTTTGAGTCTCGTCGCCCTTGTGGTATTTTTCTGTCTTGGGAAAGTGGTAAATTTCGTACACTTCCAACAGTTGGTATCCCAGGTCCAGAGCTTTGAACAATTCCATGCTGACCCACGTTCCCGTTAAGGCGCGTTCTTCCTGGGTGTGCTGACAAGGTTGGTCTTGGTTGCACGTTTCGGCACAAGTACGACACAAGGGAAACATCAGTTTTCCTTGGCAATGATGAGGTAAAACGGGATGGTACAAGTTCGTGGGAGGCAAGACTTTGCACTTGATCGATCCTTCGTATTGTCGAATGTTTTCCTGGTCGATGTGTTCCGTCAGCAATTGCGGGTGCCCTGCGGGAAAGTGACAATATTTGCACACGTACGGATACAGAGAACACACGTCCAAGTATTTGATTTCCTCTCCTTTCTCCTTGTCGGCTTGGTACAGCAAACAGGTGGCATTCGTCCGTCCTCCGTACAAACTGTCCCGCGGGTTCAGTGGGTCCACCAGCTTGTAACTTTCCACGATGCGCTTAAACTCGGGATCGGTTTTCAAACTGTGATCGTACTCGTGTTCCCACATTTCTACCACTTGGTATCCTTGCTCTTCTAACTTCAAGCGCCGCTGACAAGTGGCCTGGTACAAGTCTTCCATGGTCCGTTGTAAAAACTGATTTGTCGTGTTACGTTGAGGGTAGCAGATCGGACATCCGTGAAATAAGCACCCGTTAAACTCGTACACGATCTTGGGGTTTTCTAAGCCCCAGCCATCCACTGAATACCTTCCGATGGTCTTTTCGTTTCCTCCGTTGCGGGCGTGTTGGATCCATTTGTCTTCCTTGTCGCACAAGTAATGTAGCCAGCGTAGGGCTTTGACCGAGTGCTGACGCTTGACAAAGTTCGTCTCTTGAGGACTTATGACAGCCAAGGTGTTTTCGGGCATGAATCGTTGGCGGTACACTAAGGAACACGCTTTGGTAATGGTGCAGGCTTCTTTCAAAGGGTCGATCCCTTCGTACTCCATGAATAATTCTCGAAATTTTCCACAGCAACGCCGTAAAATGTCCACGTCGGAACGACAATACTTTAACATCTCTTCCTGAAAGTCGAAAGGGTCCGAGGCGTGAGTGTGGTACCAAGCGTAGAAAGCTTCTCGTTGTTCCGTACGCATGTTGTCGGGGTCGTATTAGTGAACCTCAGGCAAATGGGGTAGAACGGCGTGTTGATTGGCTTCGGTATTGGAAAATAGCCTTTGGCCATTTCTGTCATTCCAAACGTTTTAGGCATGCGGCTCAAAGGCATGGCCAAATAACTCATCGAATCTTTAAACTGCACTTGTCCCACTTGCATGGAAATGATTTTGGATCCGTTCAAAGTCACTTTAGGACGTTCGGTACTTTGTTCCGTATAGTATCTGAGGAGAAATTGCCCATCGTATCCCGAGAAATTGTGAGCCATCGCCGTGGCATAGCGATGACAATCTCCGTAACGTTCGATGTCCTCTTGGCTCCAAGTCTCGTCGACAGTGTCTAAGATCCATTGGGCGAAATCGGTCAGCGTGTTCGGTCCCCGAAAGATTTGTTCACGTCCTCCAGGAATCTTGCTGCAGTGAGGGCAATGAGTAAAGATAGGCTCTTGGATGCACTTCTCGCACGCTCGGTGAGCTACGCAAAAATTATGAATGTGAATACTGGTCTCTTGCATGCATTCGAAATCGAAAAAGATCAGATTGAATTTCTTCTGGTCATCTTCTTCTTCTTCATGTTTGGAATGGTATTTCTGAATGTAGCATTGGTGTTCCAAGTCCACGATTTGGTGACAAATTTAACATAGCTTCTTTCCTGAACAGACGTGTGCCTTGTCATTATTGGTACGTATGCCTTGTCCACAAGTAGGGCACAATCTCAGGAGTTGACAAGCACATTTCTGCTGTGAACCTTGCGTCTTTAGATGTTGTTGGTAACAAGTTGGAGTGACAAAGGTGCGTTGACAAGCTGGGCAATGTACTTGTTCTTGTCCTTCGTCCAGACAGGGTTTAGAGGCTAAACATTCCTCACATTTCGATCCACAGTGCTTGTGTTGCTCTCGATTGTTATAGCCATAGTCACATTTCTCACAGTAATAACTGTATGACTGGAATGCAGTGATACTGGTGATGGCATCAAAATGTTCATCGTGGTGATAGACGTGAATGTATTTTCCGTCTTTGAAATCTTTGCCTCGAAATAACAGAGGTCCACGCACTTCTTGAGGGTACACTTTCAAGGTGTAGCGTGGAGCCAAGACGTCTTGCAACTTTTGCATTTCAGGAATGCCACAAGCGGTGTCTTTGGATATCCCCGCTTGCTGTAACAGGAGTTCTGCTTCTCTTCGTTTTTTGGCTCGGTCCGATTGTTGAATAGTTTTCCAGGCTCTTTTCCATTCTGCCGTGTCGTTCTTGTCAGCATACGTTCGGCCCACTACGATGGCACGGGCTAAACACATCTTGTCTTGAGTGTTGTTAATTTGAACGATACTGCGCTTGATGCTGCGAAGGTCGTCTACCAAGAACACCTTTCTGCGTTGTCCTGTCCCTTGGGGAAGAGAAACGTGGGTCATGAACAGTGTCGCATTTCCGTCGGTGATGTGAAACTTGTCGTTGGATTGTTGGACGTGTTGAATCTTGTCCATGACTTTGGAAGGTGTCAATTCTGCCGGGCTGCTAAACTCGATCCAAACGGGGGACTTCAAACTGTCGTGATGAATGGAAAGTCTCAAGCGATCGTCTTCTTTGGCTTCACATTGCTGTTTCAGTGTGGTTAATAAAGAATCCCACACATCGGTGATGAACCTTTCTTCTTCTCCAACGGTACGTAGGACTTGAACTCTTTAAACTTCACCGCGTACGTGCAAGCCGTAGTTCTATATTTTCTGGAGAAGCGTTTGTCGGTTTCTTGAATGTGGTAGTAATTTTCAGGGTTTACTGATGGTGATGGACTTTGACTTGGTGTAGACTCTCTGGGTCTGGATTCTGGTTCACTCATCTCATCTTCAAAATCGCTGGCATGAATTTGAGCCAAGACTTCAGCTACTGTGCGAGGCGATAAATCACGTTTCTGCCTCTTATTTTCTTCTCCTTTCTTTACGAAATGATACGATCGTTTCATCTTGACTGCAAGAAGTCAAATGACTACATTTAAAACGCCATGGACCCCTATATATCCATATCAGGCTCAGTGTATATA
>JAECUM010039403.1:0-37333 GCA_016617855.1 Megalonaias nervosa
TATATATATATATATATATATTGTTTGAAGAAAAAAACTTACCTACCCATATTTTAAAACTGATACAGTAGGAAACTTGTTTTTTTTTTCTGTTTTGCCTTAATGTTAAAAAAGAATTCTGCTACCTCCAGAATCCATCCATTCATAGACTTTAAAAGATTAGATGTTTGTACTCTGTACGAAGGGAAGTAACTCCCCTTTCCCCACTCTGGCACTCCATACACCGTATGTCGTCAGTTTTAACTTTCAATGCAAACTATTGTTTTTTTTTCCATTTGCAGACTGTGTTCTTCACAAACTGCTCGAGGGCAAGGAAAAAGGGCTCAGTACAAATCTAGTGATAAACTAGTTTTTTATATTACATGTATGATTGGTAAATTGTAAGAATTGATACGAGTCCTGTGCTCACAACCAAAGAAAGCAAAAAAAGTTTAAGATAATAATGTAAGCAATACCAGCAATGACAAACAATCAGGCTAAACCAAATGAGAGTGGTAGTGAGGGTAAATCGGATCAGAGGAGAAAGTTCCATGATAGATGGTTCAGAGATTTTTCGTGATTGACATGTTTCAGACAAAAAATTAATGATGTGCAGTCTGTGTATAAAGCATAAAAGCAGAATTCTATGACAGAACACTGATTTCAGAACTAGTTCACTGACCTGACATGTAGCTGTAATGAACACAAGGCTTCTGTTATTGCTGATTGTATGGTCGGGGGAGTTTCAGAAAGTAGTTTATAAAGTTGCCACTGAAAAGGAGGCTAGGATTCTTGTTATGAAATTTGCATTTTGGATTTTTTTATTAAAATCATGTAAAGCAGATCCCGAGAATCATGCCCTTTCAATCGATGGAGAGGGAATTTTGGCCTATGCTGCTCCCATCCCCCAGCTGTTCTGATTCCAAAGTTAATCTAGAAAATGAGGGGTGCAGATTGCAAAATAATCCTGATTGCCCATCTTTGATGGGACAAGTCATGGATTATCAGTCTGCTTGTATTGACACGTGCCCAGCAAAATCCTAATAACCACTAAGCTTCTCAAACAACTGTGGTTCCTGGTAAGCTTTTGGCATGGCTCTTGTCTTGCAGGCCCTGCGCAGGAAAATCTTTTATGGAGAGGAACTCATCAGCTGGACAGCATTTCACTATAAAAGTACATTAGGGAAAATGGTGAATTGTTTAGCAACTGTTGTCGTATAAATGTCATAGCACTGTCAGCCTCCATTCCCCCATCTGGCTAACTTCTTTCTGTTTCTCTTGGAAATTAAGAAGTTAGCACCAATAACTACTAAGGGATATCACTCCATGATTTCTGACATGATGGGCAGCTTGACATTAGTCTCAACAAAAATCTTTCAAGACTTGTTCCCCAACTTTAATCTATCCCAACCTTGCTCGCTAACCCTGTTTCTGAAGAGGAGTCTATCTTGGATTCTTGACATGGCTTAACTCCTTTGTCACCATTGTTCAACTCCTTTGCATGGTCACCAGACCACACAAGTCCTGACAAAACCATATACAGTGTGACCCCGCTATAACACGGTAGTTGGGAGCCATAGAACCCGACCGTGTTACAGACCGAACTGTGTTATAAGCAACCAGGTCAGTTAACAGAAGAAAATGATGCATGTACCTGAAAAAATGTGGGGGTGAGGGGGGTAGGTAATAAATGCGGGCACAAAAATACGTGCTTCATTGGCACAGTTTTCATCTTAAATCAATGCATATTAAATGAGAAATACACCTGTAGTTAAAACAGAGAAGGCATATATAATATTTTACTTTATTCAGAGAACCACGCATTGGTACATAGACATGAATACTGTTTATATATACATGTCTAATGCATAGCAATGAATAAAGTATCATCACCGTGTACTCACCTGCAAATCATGTCACATACATTGAATCCACAATACAAGTAATTCCATCGAAAATATGCACACACACACATTTAAAATATTCAATAATTTTGTCACAGGTCATATAGGTCTGAATTCAGTGGAAAAAAATAGCACAATCATGTAACGAATGATGAAGCACATTTACTTTTTAAGTACGTCCGAAGTCGGTAAAAGTTTACGTTTTAAGGGCCGTTGGTAGAGTTCGTAAGCATAAGCTTTTTTCCTGTGAGAAGGAAACTTTCACGGCACAGTAGAAATGTTCCAGTCGCGTTGGAAATTGAAACAATCCATCAGATTCCATTGCTTTTATTTAAGTTCAGTAATGGCTTCCTTTGAAGAAAGGTTCTTTGTTTTTATTGAATATTGTAGTCGGCTTTCTTTGATGAAGGGTGCATGCGTTATTGAAGTCACCGTTAAAGGACAGCTTTGGAGAACCAAACAAATGCCCGTTTCTTATTGTGGCGGCAACATCAAAAAATTGTATTGCATGATTGAGACTGATTTTTTTTCCCATTTGCTTAGTACGTTTTCATAACAAACAGTGCTTCAAAGGTAATGTTTTCTTTGAAATTTCAGTTACTATTTTATCTGGGTACTTTTTTTTTTTTTAAATGAATTGGCTGTCGTATGGTCAATTGTAGTTACTGTTCCTCCCTGCCTATTGAATAGACAAGTGAGAGCATTTTCTTTTTTGTTGTTGTTTTTTTTTACATTTATGGTAGTGGAGTGATGCTGCCTTCCACACATGCGTCAGAAATTTAAAGAAAGGGTCAATTGACGATAGAGATGCAGGTGTTCTGGTCTGATGACAGGGATTACTACAGAAAACGTGAATGTACTGAAGGATTTAATTCTGAGTGAAAAAAAAAAAAGGAATTTTACTCACCATCCACATAAAAATGTCAGTCTATGTAAATATATTAATTACTAGCGAGCGGCTGAAAATCCGACAAATATAGATTATGAGATAATGCCTCGACCGGTTGATCTCCGCTACCAGAAATGTAAATTTGAAAAAAAGCGGATATCTCAAAACATACAGTACTCATGCTAGATGTCAACATAAGTGGATTATGATATAACAATGCACTGTTAACATGGTTTGTCAATATGGACAAAGAATTTATGTAACAATAGATAAATTTCAGTGCATTTTATATCAACTTTACAGCTTCCTTTCATGGGGCCTCTGAATTTCTCCACTCCAAACCAATGGTTGTATACACAAGTTTAAACAGCCAACAGTGTTGCCAATAACAAAATCACCAGATGGTCAATGTTCCCTCTAAGGTGCGCGGCTGCACATCTCATTAGAAAATGCCGCGCAGCAGTTTCAAAATTCCACGCACAAGTTTTGGTAGCAAATACATGTGCTGTGCAGCAGTTTCAAAATTCTGTGCATGCAGGAAAAATATTAGAGGGAACGTTGCAGATGGTATATTTTGCCGCCAATAAGGGGAAAAAAAATAGCAATTTGTGACATTGGCGAAGCCCTGTGCGATTCCTGAAAAAAAATTTACACATTATTTTTCGTACTTTTAAGAAGAAAACACTTTTTTTTGTGTATGACAAAAATGCATACAAAATTTTAGTAGCCAAGCCACGGTCGTCTTGTATTATTCATACACGATCTCTTCCCTAAACTGATAATAAACTTTTTTTTTTCTTTCGTACTTTTAAGAAAGAAATTTATTTTTTTGTGTACGAGAAAAATACGTGTATATGAAATTTCGGGAGCCACACCACGACTGTGTTATATCCGAATTCGTGTTATGACAGAGCGTGCTATAGCAGGGTCACACTGTACTCGGGTTGGATCTGTCAATTCTTGTTGGATTCATCAGACAAAAGCCTGTAATTATTTATCAAGTCTGGAGTCCAATTTAAAGTTCCTTGCACATGTATATCTACTTACATTCAGTTGTGTCAACTATCATTGGGAGAGTTTTACCTTAAAAGCAGAGTTCTTTTGACCCTACTGGGTGCTTTAAGGTAGAGGTTGGATGCACACCATTTCAACCCCCTCCTCCATCCCTTCTTCCTCTTACCTAATTTCCTAGCTATTAATGTGATTGGGTAATGTATTTGGCAAAAAGGAAATGTTACAGTAATTTTTGTTTCTCCAAAACTACGTTACTAATCACATTACCATAAATCCCTCCCAACCCTTCCTGCACTGCAAACATTGCTGTCTCAAACTGTGCCTAAGTTGAAACTGACTATATACTGTATATTAAGCTCCACCTAGTGGATAAGAGGAGGTAATCTGTAAGAGGTCCCTTTTCTATGCAAAGTATAGGCAGAGAGACTTTTCAAGTCTTTGAGAGGGTTGAATTCTGAAGGTAGAAGAATTAATTCCTACATGTGATTGGGTGATTAGTTTTGAGAAACATGATTTACATTAAATTTCCTTTTTGTTTAAAATAGATAAAATTTGGCCTTAACTCGTTTTGTGCCAGTATAGCCGACAGTTTTGCCAGAGCTGAGAAAATGAATATAAACAGGAGCTATTTCATATTTCTTGGACTTGCCCAGATGTGATGATGTTTCCCGATCCATGTTCATGCTACGAGGTTTAAAAGAAATTAAAATTACAGGAAAATCTGACTTCTTGACACATTAATATCATTTTGCAGTTTATTAAATTACCCAATATATTGTAATGAATTTGAAAATATACAGTTCAGAATTGCAGTATATCACAATTCTAAAATTCTGGCTATACTCAATCCAACATAACTCTGACATGCATGGTAATCTGTTTTGGACTTGTCGCTTGTGTTCTTTCTTATTTTAAAATTACTAAATAATCAATAACAGGAACTTTTGGAATAGACTTGCATGGCTAAAAGCTGCATCTGTGTGAGTAGGGCATTGGGGTAATATGTTATTATGGGTTAGAGTGCTTTGATTAGTTCTTGTCAACAAAGAATGGTTTCATGGCAGTTTCTTTATTTTTATATTGTGCCTTATATTCAAGAAACTCGCTTAACAAAAGAGCACACTGAATATTCAAAATTATGAATGTCTTAAGACTTGTTTAATTTATACATATTTAACAGACATTTGCATCTAATTGTGTTCCTTTGAAATCTTGTATTTTAATATTTATTTTAAGTTTTCAAAATTTGTGCACTCTGTTTTTTTGTTTGTGAATACAATGCCAGCTGAACAATTCCAAATTACTTTCAGCTCAGCTGTACAACATTCAGACAGAAAATGTATATCTTCTGCATGATGACATTGATAAAAAACTGGGACAAGTTGCAGTCAAAGAGGGAGGCAGTGCCAAGTGAGTAAGACGGAACATGTCAGTTATAAACTGACTATCTGGATTTTTTATTTGTTCAGACCTGTGGAATCATGATCCTTGTTGTCTCTTACCCACAACAAAAATGGTCAGAAACATGTTTTTCAACCATGTTATCAAGATATTTTGAAACATTTGAGGTGTTAATTTTATTATCTTAGTTAGTCTCATGCATTAACATTTAACGTTTCATAATGCCATAATATAGTATATTGCACTTTGATGATTTCTTAATGCCCAAGTGTCTCATCATCATTTTTCATTTCATTTCTCCTGCAACTTGGCTGGTTGTTGGGGCACCATGATCTCTGGCGTATCCTGGGCAGTTGCAACATTTTGGAGCCCATCCCTTTCCAGGCTGTAGGCCAAAGCCAATATCCATGTTGCACTATGGCTTGCCCTGGTCTCGAATATGTGGCCATTGAGTTCATCTTGGAACTTCTCTGCACTGTGATGTAATGTTACTATCCCTGTTTCTCCACAGGTAGAATGATTTGTGGAGGCAGGAGTAGTCTTAAATCTTCCCTTGCAAGTTCTATCTTTCCAACTGCCTCTCTAGTTCAGGTGAGTTCTTAATGCTGAGCATCAGTGAGGTAGCTGTTGGTGCCTTTTTTTTAAAAAATCTGAAGATGGCACAGCCAGGATTCAAACCCGAGATGCTAACACTAACCACTGGACCTGTAAGTGGCTACTACCAGTTACAAACGTGAGATTATTTACACACAAAAAAACGTGACTCACAAATATCTAGCCTGTTGCTTGTTTATTCAAGAAATTCAAACATATAGGCCTTTGTCATGGATTTATTAACTTTGCCGGCATTATGAATCGGTGGCTGTTGAATCAGACTAAAGAGCAGTTTTCCTCACTTTTTTTGTCTGCTACAGTAGCCATGTCCACTTGCTCATGATTTGAGATGTCAAAATTTTGGGAAATTTCTACCGGGTACCCATCAATCCTAACGATCAGGTACCCAATCAAAGGGAAATTGTATTAAATGTGAACCTGAACTGCTTTCTTGTAGGTTCACGCATTCCAACCCCAAAGAGAGGTATAAGCATTATTTATTACTAATATAAGTGGCAAAAGAGCGTAGTCAGAGCATAAAAATAGCAATGTATATATTTTATTTAACGTACATTTATTTTTGCTACTTACTTGGATCTGCAGTTAAAATTTTTGTCACAAATTGGCTAAATCTATGTGGAATCGTAGTTAATAGAGTATAGACTCGAAAGAAATTGATAAATTATTTATGCATACCACTCTTTTTAACTAGTCTACAGTAACTTTCATGAATAGTTGTAATGTCTACAAATGATGACTGTTGTAGTATCCTTGATCCGCCATGGTTCATCCCTTAATGATGGTCCGGTCCAACATGTTTTTAAGTTTAACAAAATCCATCTCTTCTAAGATTTTTCAGTTACATAACATCCAGCAGTTGCATCAATACCTTCCGTTTTTTTATGATATCGGGTGCCATTTATTTTCAATTTAGACTGGTCCACTTCATATGTAGTATCAAAATAGAATGAATCTATGACAAGTGGTTTCACATTCAAGAATCCTGTCTGTTTCGTTGGAACTGTTAATGCAAAAATTACCATACTTCAATTTTTATTAGATTTTTTGGGGGTTATTAAATAACAAAGATTTCATTTGTATTTAAATATTTCAGTGAAAAATTTCATTCTGTATAGTTGTCCATTTCGTTCACTTCTTCCTAACATGGTATAAGAAGTGCATGTTATGGTAACCAAGTTTTTGTGTTGCCTTTGCATGACAAAAATATCTGTGTTTGGTTTCCCACTAATAAAAGAGTCCAGTAAACAAACATGTGAACAGCGGCCCTGACTTGCACAGCTAATACTCACTCCAGGGCCTCAAACTTGAGGCAAAAATAGCATTAGTTAAACCGAACGTTTATATTGTGCTTTCTTTTATTTGAATTGTAGTATGTATTTAAACTTTATTTCATTGAATATTTCTTAATCAGTACTTATTGTCGCTGTCAACGAAAGGTATTGACTTAGTTAATGTCATCAAGATCTCAAAACAAGTGCGTTTAAGTCCCGATAAAAATTGCATATGAACCATGGACAGGCATGAAATTAGTACAACTAGCTTTAAATGTCAGTGTTGATTCTTAAATAGGTCGCGTGAGAAAGGAGAGAAGTGTCCTCCCTTGTATTATTATGTAGTACTTGTATGACAAGTAAATTGTCAGAAACGATACGAGCCCCTATGATGATGAGTAAATGCACACACAACACGAGCCTCGAATTGTAATCTTTATTTTTTGTCTCAATCTGAACTTGGAATGCTTTTTTTTTAACCGGGTACCCGGTTTTTTATTTCATTACCTGGGCTATTATCAATGGGTGAGTACCTGGGTACCAATTTTGGTCTTTATTCATGATATGGTCTTTGTAGTTGACATGGAAATTATAGCAAACCATGCTGTAGTCTGGCTCAGCAATCAATGATTGCAATTAAAGCCTGAACAGAAAACACCCCAGGTTTGAAACAAAATTATAACATAAATCTATCAGTTGTTTTGGTTAAAAATAAAATTTATGTGGTTAAAAGAACAAAACTTTTGTTTGGAAAGAATATAATGACCCAGCCCACCTCTCCCAAAGATTAAATGGCCAGTCCCTGTTGCTTGAGTAAAATAATGGAGGCGTTATATATTCTATAGAAATTGGCATATAAAAACTACAATTAGTATAGATTTTTCAGCCAAAGTCTTCATTTCCACATTTAAAAATTTTAGCATGCCAAAGCTATATTGAGTCATCAAATAGTTCATTACTGAAGCCCTTTATATTAATGTAAGACACTAAATTCAAGTGTCTGTGTGGTTATGTGTATGAACATTAATCTTTACCATGTCAGACCCACAAGTTTGGGGTTACAGTGAGCTGTGAACAAAAACATTTTTACTATGAACTGTGGTCATGCATTGGCAAAAGTAATCGATGGCTTGAGTGTAGTTTTAGTGCTGAAGGGAATGCACTGAATTGGTAATGGTCATTTGGTATAAAATTGTAGATTTTTTACCAGCTATCAGTGTTGTGGGGATTTTTCTTTGGCCTTTTTGGGACTGAATTTCTGTCCCATTCCCAACTGAAAATGTGTACATATTTTCCCAAATTTACTGAAAATTAACAAGTAACAAAACCTTTGTTCCTTTCTTAATTTTAATCAATAATAGGCAATATTAAATTAAAATAAAAAGATTGAATAGACTGAATTTGTCACGGTTATGTTGTAGGAAAGTAGACAAAGTTTTGCCATGCTAGATTATATATCATTGGTCAATAATTTACGACAGTTCAACAGGCTTATTATAGTGTGTACAACTGCTTTACAGCATTACAAATGCTCTGTTTAGCTTGCTTGCACACATTCCTTCTTTGATGGTTTTTTATAGGCAAATGGTTAAAATTATAGTTTAGGCTTTGGCCAATAGATTTCTGCCTTCATATACAGGTCTGGATAGTCCTTGGTCATTGTACAGAAGATTTGTTAGTACATGACAACCTAAAATGGACTGAATGAACTTAATCTTATACACTGCACATTTCCCAGTTGGAAATGACATATATTATGACTCAAATATTAGACATTATTGTGTACACCAGTAATACAGCACCATATAAATCAGTCTTATTATATGTATAATATGTAAGAGATATTTTATAGTTGGGAAAATTTGCTATTGCCAATGACCTTGATTGTTTTTATAGTGGGATATCAGCTCTTTCATTAAATCTACCATCTCAGAGTTGTCAAAATTAAAATATATCATTCAAACTTGAGCAGTACAGATGCTGTTTTGTCATTGCAGTGGCCACAATGGTGTGAGGTCAGTGATCAACTCCCTTGGATCTGATGTAAGTATTTTATAAGGCAGACATACAAACTCTGGACTATTATTTTCATACATCAGTTCATTAACTTTGACTCTTACATCATAATTATGACATGGAATTTTATGTCATTGTTATGGTCTTTTAAAATCCTTGAATTTCATGTGCTGCTTTTTAAAGTTCTTAAAATTTAATTCTGGCTTTTGAGATCATGGAAGTCTCAAGTCTGAGAAATTTCCAAATTTTTTGTTCAGTTAGTCTTTTGCAATCTTAATGCCCATCAGGGGGTATGATTAAGACAACAGTCACCTCTCTTTAACCATCCACATTGTCAGATGCTGTAGTGTCCGTTGATTAAATATTTTGGAGAAGTTTAGGTTGGGAGGGGGTAACAAACCAAATCTAGATTTTTAAAATATCTTTAGTCTAAATTTTTATAAATTTTGCAAAGATAGCTTGGTCGAACTTTCTCATTACTTGCCATCTAGGCAGTTTTAAAGCAAACAAATAAATTGAAAGATTTTCATTGTATTATTTCAGAATATACTCCGAATCAAAATTGGAATTGACCGTCCAACATGCAAGGATGAAGTTGCAGATTATGTATTGTCCGAGTTTCCAGCTGAGGAGCAAACTGTAATCGACAATGCTGTAATGGACTGCTTGATGAAAATAGCACAACACATGAGCAAAAAAGCTGGTCACAAAATTAGTGAAATTCTGTGCAAAGATTTTCCAGAGGCAAAAGAAAAATGACAAGCCAGAATACTATTCTTTGTTGTGCTGTTTTATGTTTAATGGAAGTAATTTTGTTGTTTTCCTTGTCTAAATATTTATCTTCTCATTTTTAGTGTGAAATGAAATAGACTTTACTTCCAACTAAAATCATTTCATGATATTTTTAATTGCCAGTATATCTTCACTGTATGAAAAGATGAAAAAAGAAGTTAATTGAACATTTAAATTGAACCTAAAATTGTTTGCAGTCAATGCGGAAAGGTGCTATTCTTAAAATATCCTAATAATTTGTTGATGCGTGAAACAGCTTGAAGGTTTCATAAGAATATTATTGCAAACAGTGGGATGAATTAGTTGAGGGTGGGAATTGCATAGAAAATGGGCATCCCTCTGTTTCTTCCAAGCTGAAGTGCACTGTTACATATTAGTTAAATTTGGCTGGAATTCATCGTTACTCAGCTGAACTTGCTTGTGATATAGCGATGCAATGCAACTGTGAAATAACCATGTAGCATATTCAAACCATGTCTTTCACTGCTTAGGTTGATTGTAAGAGTGTTCTTTCCTGTTTCATAATTTCTTATTCTGCATTATTATTTATCTTGTGTATATATGTCATCTTGATCTATAATTAATCTTTCACTCTGTATGATTCATTACACCCATGCTTCTATGAAGCATGTTAATTTCATTCATAGATCTGTGCAGCATAAGATTCCGCAACAGTAATTGGTACACCTGCTTTTATTTCATGCAAGTGATCTCTAGGAGAAGAAAAAATACACTGCAGTTCATGTAGATTTTTTAATTTGTTATGTAATGCTGCTGTGCGAGTGAATTTATTATTTGCTTAAACATTGGATCTCGATGGTCAAGGTCTCTTTTCACACGTATAATTTTAGGTTGTCTTTTTTATAAATTTGGGGAGGGGGCATGTATCAAGATATATTTTTCCAGAACCAGCTGACTTTTATCTCACATTGTGGTAAATAATTTGCATTTCTGTCTTGATCCTGTTGTTCATTTACATGGAATAGGATAGGGTTTAAATTTGCATGTGTGTTGAAGCAGTATGTGTGTCATCAATTTATAAATATATTTGTTGTTCTTTAGTTAAATTAGAATGTGCAAATAGAGTTCTTTTCCCATGTGTAAATATTCATATTTTGTTCATTTAATGCTTCATTCACTAACTTAGGCAAGCATGTTGTTTTCTACTTTTTAGCAAGGGTATTTGATTTTATTTGCAGTAAATTTAATGTGTAACATGTTTATTTTATCAAAAGAATTTAAATGTTTTACAAAGTACTGTTGGCTTCTTTTTTTTAATACCACACCTAAACTGTAGTAATGGCATCTTGATTTAGTTGTCTGTACTTTCGTCCATCCTGCCTTGTAATTTTATTTTTGACAGATAAATGAAAATCCATCAACTGAACATTTTTTCACTCTTTGTAATTTTTTGGCCAGCAAAGCAATTCTGGCTTTCAATGAAAATTAATTTGTTGATCTAATTTCATGATCTGGTGATTTTGATTAGTCTTTGCATTCAAATCATTGTCCTCTGCTTTTTCGAATTAAAGCAGGAGACATATTCAAATTCATGGATCCATTCTTCTATCCATCATACTTTCTCTTGAGGTCCATAATTTTAAAACTGCACAAGATCAGGGGATGAAACTTGGTTTTACTTATATCTAATCAGTAGAAGGGGTCCCATCTTTATGGTCAAGGTCACAGTTCAGTTTTCTCAGTTTTCCTTCATGCTTTCTTTTCCATTATAACTTTATAGCTGTTTATTAATTAAGCAATCATCGTGGTCCATAGTTTGTGTGGTTGTGTGTATATCATTAACTCGGTATTTTACTTTTAATGTCAGCAGCAGCAGGGAGGGTGGATCCTACAAAGTTTCTAATTAGAGATTACGCTGAAAACTAGTTTCCTATGGAGACAAAAATACAAAAATCAATAACGTCAAAACTGAATCTTAACCAACCCAAAACTTTTCCAATCAGGTTAGCTTATTTCAGTTACTTCATTATTTTTATATTTATGATTTTGTTTTTATGGCATGTGTTGCTTACTTACGCTCTCGTTCTTTGTCATCACCCTCCCTGCTGCTGTGTTTTTCAGTAAAAATTTTTATCGAGACTATACAATATCGTGAATGAGGATCATGTAAATTTATCGTGATAAATCCGTGTGGGGTAGCTTGCACTCTTGAGAAGAAATTTTTTAATTTAATCATATCCATGTCTCCAGAACACCAAGTCTGATGAATGTTTCACAGTATGTGTATCAACTCCATTAAACACAACTAAAAGATACAATTATCTCTGATCACTTTAGGTATTTGTGTATATCGCTGAGTAACATAAATTGCTTCTGTATTTTTGTGTCGGCTTCGGGGAAAATGTCCGAGCTGGATTTGATTGTTTGTCCAGCATCACATCATCATATACTACGAGATTATTAATACGTCCATTGAGATCATCCATGGATGGAGCTTCATCAATATTGGTGATAAAATCAACAATATCATTATCATCATCTTCATCCAACGACTTCGCTTCTTCATTAAAATCTTTAAACACATCGTAGCATCGCTGATCATCTACAGATGGTGCCACTAAAAATAACTTGTCCCACTTGAGCCATCTCATTATCAGATTAAGCAATAATTGCGTCTTACCGACCCAGATAGACCTATGATAATTGCTCTGATAGAATTTGGTAATGCTGCATGATGCTTGATTGGTTCTTGTTTTCTTGTCTTGAGAAGTCCGTGACATCCATGTTGTACAAATATAATAAATAATATGAATTTATATTGTGTTCGATGCAGAGCATCCACCCCCACCAGTGGATTAACAACAATAACAACAAAAAATAAAAAGCTTAAGCTTACAGGCAAGTGTGTGAAATGTGGTACAAGCAAATACAAATTTATTTCTTCTTGTACGAAGTCGGGTGGTGATATCGCTGCTTCACTGGGAAAATTACCAGGGACTCCATGGGCTAAATACCCAGGAGAAAAACATCATCCTGTATATAATTATTGTGGTCCTGGAACCCAACTTGATAACTGACTTGACAAACGAAACCAACCAAGACCTGGAGAGTATCCAATAAATATGATTGATCAAGGGTGCCACATTCATGATGTTGCATATAAAAATAAAGATTTACAACAGCGACATATTGCAGATGTGAAGTTGATTCACTCGTTAAATTCCATAAAGAAATAAATCTCTCGGAGATAAACTTGCTAGCTTCCTAGTAAAATCTGCAATGAAAGGTAAACTAATGCTAGGAGCCGGTAATTAATCATACATAATTATTGTAATGGAATCGATTTATTATAGCCCAAGAGAATATTGGAGAGGTAGTGCAGCGATTGGTAAACTTGCTGATGCAGCAGGTGTAGCACGTTCTGTTGCTGCAAATTGGTTAGCACGACAGACAATATGGCAAATTTATCTACCACCACCTAAAAAAATTCAGTATGCACATTTTGATCTTAGCACTCCCAATGAAGTTCATCAGGCAGATATTTTGTTTTTACCACATGATACTATTAAAACACGTAGACGTCAATCACGCACATACAAATACGCGTTAACTGTCAACGTTGCAAGTAGATATAAAGAAGCAGAATGATTACCAACTAAAATGGCAGCTGAAGTTGCATCTGCTTTTGAACGAATTTATCAACACGGTGGTCTACAATGGCCACAGCTACTACAGGTTGATCCTGACAAAGAATTTCTTGGTGCAGTATCATCTCTGATGAAAAAACATAATGTCAAAATCAGATGAGGACATACCGCAATTCATCGCAATCAGGCAGTCATTGAACGATTTAATCGAACACTTGCTGAGAGATTATTTGGATATCAATATGCAAAGGAAATGTCCACTGACCTCAAGTCCGTGAACAAAAGATCTTGTGAATGGGTTGCAAGACTACCAAGTGTAATAGCTGCATTAAATAATGATATTACTCGTGCAACTTCCATGAAACCCATCAGCGCGATCACAAAAAAAATATACCAATACAACGACGTGACTCTTCCTCAAAACAACCAGTATTAGGTAATGTGACTAAGATATTTATATGAACCGGTTGAACTTGAAGGGGGTAAAAAAAAAAGAGAACTGATTCTATTTGGAGTGTGACCACACAAAAAATTTCCAGCGTGGTAAGATCCACGGGTAGACCTGCAATCTACAGACTAGATTCAACTGCTCCTCAGTGTGGATTTGTACGCGAACGATTACAAGTAATTCCTGAAGATAAACAATTACCACCACATTCACTTCTGTAAAAGCAGAACACTATAACCCCTATGTTGATTACACTCAAGACAGGTCAATATCACATTTTCACGTGTGACCGAAATTACTATTAATTCTATCCACGGTGAATTGTTTTGGATTATTATTTGAATATTGCCACATCATTACTGTATTACATCTTGTACAATGATTATTCTGTTTTTGTTTCAGCATCATGATAAAATCAACATCGAGATCAAAATCACGTTTATTTTTTGTTTTTCATTGGATTGCTGATAACCAACTAATTTTTTCTTGACAACATCTTTAATATTTATATCAGTTATTTCCTCGTTCATAACGTGATCTATTACAATTCTCTTCAGCTGAGATATTTTTCTGACTCGATACTGCTAGATAAACTAAATTTGACCATTCGGTCCGATCATCGACGATCCAGATATTTGTATCAAAATGGTTAATCCCTGTGACGAGTGAATCATTATAGCGTAACCTAAGGTCCATGGTGACTGATCCATCTTCAATGCGCTCTCAACTGCGCTAACATCAACAACAACATCATTAAGAACGAGTTTTTGTTTCTCATTCGCTCCTGGAATATCAACTTTTATATTCTGTTTTCGTGTATCCGCTGGGCGATAACAAAGAGGAACAGGCAGATCCGAAAATCTTTCCTTGTGTAACAGAAATAATTTCTCCTGAAGCGTACCATGAACTATCTTCCTACTTGCAACTATCAAATCAGTGGGTTTCCATAAATTCCAAAAATCATTAATCGGAGTTTCTGAAATTATTTCACGCATTGTCTTACACCGAATTCTCTCTGGCTGCAGTCTGATCAATCTTTTAAATTCTTTCAGCGCTTCATCAATAGCTCTATAATCATCAGTTATCTCCTCATAATAATCTACAAACTTTTTCAACCATTCGTGTGGAGATGATCCAACAAAAGGTGGAGGTTGACCATGATCACCACACATGATAATCGCAGAATTTCTTGTCAACAACCAATCGAGAAATATATTTAATATCTCCAACAATACCGTACAGATCTCATCCCAAATAATAATAATCTTAGGAATATGTCTCTCACCCATTCGCTCAGGAGTCCACGGATCCCTTTCCATCGAAAGAAACTGTGATATGTACACGAATCAACTCCACGTTCGTTCATTTCTCATGCAAGTCTATGTGTGGGTGTCAAAACAATCACATTTGCGGATTTATTTAATCGTCGAAATAATTCAGTCGCACGTGTTGTTTTACCAGAACCACCGCACCCATTGAGATAAACAGTCTTATGATGGGTTACAGGATCAAACACAGATGTCGCCGATGATAATTCCGATAAACGATTATTTTTACAATAATTATCCTCAGAAATATAATCAGCAGATTCAGAGTAAAAAAGAATCTGTTCTCGTTTTATTCTCCACGATCCCCAATCAGAGTCATTAGAAATTTTTAACTGTTTCAGTGATTCTGTGTATTTTTTATTAATAGAAAATGAATCTGTTGCGACTCTAACCGCGGTATCAGAAAATCTGTTTATCATCGATAATAAATTTATCGAAACATACGCAAGCATCGAAGATCTTAAATGAGTGACCTGCGGTGATTCACATTCAATATAACTCACGTTTGTACCTAATTTAGTTCCATTACATAAATAAACATTTTCTCGGTTTATAAAAGTGCCTCTTTCTGTTGTATCAGCAGTTATAAAATCCAATTCCACATCATCCATGATTAATCTACAACGTCGTTTGTAATCATACGATCCTTCTTGAGTAAATTTACCAATTATTTTTCTCCGAAGATCCTTCGCGAGTTTAGTTTCATAATCGGTCATATCAGGATTTTCATCATCAGAGTATTTCTTCTGCTGTGGTAACCAAACTTGTTTTTGTGGACGATATGATACAATTGCTTCACTGACTGTCGATGATACTAAAATTTCCGCATCAATCATATATCTAACTAAACTATTGGAACCAAAAATTTTTCTGAAAAATGTCTCCCAAACCAAACATAAACAACCGAATGGAGATTCCGTGCTAACTCGAATGACAAATCCGTTTAAGTCAAAATTTGGTAAGGGTGCATTTATCGCAACTCTGGTCATCTCGTGTGTTGGATGCCAAATTGCTTGAAATACTCAGAACATTCTCCGTATCCAAGAAAACTTCCGGGATAACATGCAACCATGTCGACGGAAATAACATCTTTGTGATCGTATTTCGTATTCCATAATCCGCCATGTCCGTATTCGATACAGCTGTGTTGAATGTCTTCAAGAAATTCTAATTGTGTTGGTTTCCATGAATTTTTCTTCTGAGCAGCATGTGCAGCAACTGATGGAACGGTAAAACAATTACTGAGTAATCGTTCGACAGTGATTTCATCACCGATGATATGGTCATCGTTAGTGTATTTCAACGCAAGATTTTTCATTTCGTCTTGGAGATATTCTGTACGATAAATAACTCTGAAACAACCACACGAATACAGGGTCACACTTACTGATATTTCTGATAAAATCAAACATATCGCCGATATAGAATTTAACAAATCGATTTTGTGGAAATATTGTTATATCCAAAGTCCACGCATGTGCATTATGATTAATAATTTCTATCGAAGTTCCATTTCTTTTATGTTTCAATTCGTATAAAATCTCTCTGGTTAATGTCTTCATTCTTATTGGAAATCTTAATTTTTTTCCAGTTCAGCAACAACTTTGATAGACACTATAGTATCTTTAACTGTTTCTGCCCATTCATTTATTTTTTACGCCTTAGATCCGTTAAACCGTTTCCTCGTTTCGCATTTGTGAAATGTTCTGTAACTCGCTCAGCAACACAATTCAGGAGAGAAATTTTCATTGGTAGAAGTTTATCGACGCTGGGTTTATCATTCAGTGCATATATCG
This sequence comes from Megalonaias nervosa, assembly GCA_016617855.1. Lineage (NCBI taxonomy): Eukaryota > Metazoa > Mollusca > Bivalvia > Unionida > Unionidae > Megalonaias > Megalonaias nervosa. The sequence continues at coordinate 17,062 of JAECUM010039403.1, forward strand.
CATAAACAACTGCTGTTACAGGATATGCTCGTTCATAATAAGGTCTATCAATACCAGTCAGTATTCCTGGCTTTGAATTTGTATTTATCGTTACAATACCTCCACTATGACCCTGACGAGACACGCGAACAGGATCACGTTTGTCACGGCTAATCCATGTGTCATTGTCTGTTGCTACGATAAATTTTATTTGAAAAATATATTTTCGTGCAGCGTCAAGATAATTAATAATTGTCGCTGCTCGCTTATCATTCATTGTAGCATCGACAACACCACCGGCGTAGCGTACAATTCTGAATGTTGACCATACATGAGCTGCACCATCATCGCGAAATTCTGTCTTGGCTTCCCTGATGCGATTGATTAAAGTTTTATTTGTTAAATCAACCAAAGCTGGCCTTGGTAATTGAGGGGTTATTCTGTCGAGAGCGAATCTGGCTTTAGAGCGTTTAATCGCAGATAATCTCATAAATTCCTCCATATTATAATTAAGCCAAATATATATTTAAATCCAGGGGTTTTATATATATATATATATATATATATATATATATATATATATACTCTGCTATATATAACAACATATATATATATATATATATATATATATATATATATAATGATTGAAGTTGAAGCAAACAATAAATATAAATGGCTTATGATCGGTTTTTCACTTCCTTGTAACAGGACTTGCGTAAATGAATTCTGTGGTTACCACATGCAAGGCATTCGTAGGGAGAGTCTAGGACCAAAACCGTGCTTGAAATGTGGTGTTGGGGTCAGAGGAAAAACGCAGTTGTGCGTACAATGTGGTGGTAAAAAATACAGAGAGGTGAAACGATATTATGATAAAAAGAATAATACTGATGACGTCTGTAATGAATCCCCCATAAGAAAAGCTGAAGACTATCTCGCCAGATTTTCACCTCAAGAATCAAATAATAATTTAGACAAATAAATGTTATATAAATGGAGCAAAATGAATTTGTGAAGCATCCCATAATTAAAAATTATGAGGCCTCTCGTGACGGTGTAATCAGGAACTGTTGATTAAAAAATCCAGTCGGTTCGGTCGCTAATAATGGTTATCTCAAATTCAATACTAAGGGGAATAAAAATTATTACTTACATAGATTAGTATATGAATGTTTTTATGGACTGATCAAAGACGGATTTGTGATCGATCACATCAATGGCAATAAAATTGATAGTTCTTTATGTAACTTACAAGCTATTACACAGAGTCAGAGTTCTGCACGAGGTGGTACTGGGAAATATAGTAAGTTTCCGAAAGTTGTTAAATCCGTGAACATGGAGACTGGCGAAGAAATAATATTTCAACCAATGAATGTAGCTGGAAAATATTTTCATATTTGCATGCCTTCAGTACAACGTGTCGCGGATAAAATATACAAATCGGCGTATTCAAGAAAATATAAACAAAACATAACATTTAGCTATGTGTTCATTATATTAGATGACGAAGGGAGATAACTCTGTCAAGCAACGATTTCTCCGCTAGAGTAATTCAGCAGTTGCCCCGTTTGCAGGTGAGTAACATTATATGAATGTGCCGCGATTGTTTTTCTTTTCACTGTTTCTCCACTGCGTGCAAGATACAGGTAAGTTATTTTTAGCTCTTATCTGTATAAGACAGGTAACATAGTTGCACAGGTCTATACATGTATTTCAACCTCGCGAATGACATCTTGTGTAGAAAATATATGTGAGATTATCGAATGCAGATATTTTATGCAGTATATTTTATAAAGTATGTTTGGAAACTGAAATAAATCCACGCTACAGTTTACCATAATTGTGATTTTTTTTTTCAGTATAACTGATCGCAAGTAGGTTGTCTGCTAGTACAGTACAGGTAACCTCAGTATAAATCACGCATCGCTTGCGTGTATACATAAATCCAGGTGAAATATGTATATAGACCTACATGTATTTTAACTCCCGAAAGACATCAGGCAGAAATGTATATAATAAATATTATTATTCTGATTCTGATTCAGAAAATATTTGTATTTTAAACAAATATTTATTAATTGAATTCCGAAAATATTCATGCAATTATTTCTGAGATTACAAAATTAAATGACGAGGATATAGAATTATCAGAACAGTTGGAATCTAATAAAATTATAAACGATTTTGAAGCGCTACAGGAACGGAAATATGATGGAAGATATACACTTCAACAGGCCTTGAGACCGTCTCTACTTTATGCCGATGATGAGGATATTGAAAATTTGTTTCACTCGCAAATTCGATGGAAAAAGTTATATTAAACACGTGAATACGAAACAATAAAGATTATGAGTTCACGTGTGCGACAGCTGAAGAAATTTGTGCAGTGACAAGGTCGCTACTGACAAGGTCACTGAAAGCGCTGTCACCAGTGACTGTGGTAGCGAATAGTAATATACCTAAATTTACCTGTGTATTTGTAAGAGCTCCGGTAGTCGTGGGGTTAAGGCGTTTGCGTACGGAACCACCAGTGGAAACTCTTCACATGTTCGAGTCTCGAAAAATGCGATAGACATATCTTGCATTCGGTGGCAGATGCTTTTACAATTGGGGGCACCTGCGGGCAGTTGATGATGAGATATACTTGTTTACGAATGATTGTAAGAAAGAAAAAACTAATTCCAGGTGTAACTCGCCTGGCACCCTCGAACCTCAAAACACCAGGGGTTCACTTAGGGGGTGTTTTTATTACCCCTATCGCGCTTAGCGATCCAACAATTGCAATGAGAAAGAAAAATATAACAATTGCCCAAAAAGATATATATCCGATGTCATTCAACTTGCTCGTCAGGTACTCTCTTTTGCTATTTTTTAAAATTTATTTATTCTGATTCTGATTCTTATTCAGATTATAATATTTATTCAGATAATAATATTTATTTTTATTCTGATAATATTTTTTCAGAATCAGATTTATTCTGATAATAATTTATTCAGATTATAATATTTATTCAGATTTAGAGTCAGATTCTGATAATAATATAATATTTATTCTGACAGATTTAGATTATAATATTTATTTTTATTCTGATTCAGATTCAGATTATATTAATTATTTTTATTCTGATTCTGATTATAATATTTATTCTGATTCAGATTCAGATTATAATATTTATTCTGATTCAGATTCAGATTATAATATTTATTCAGCTTTAGATTCTGATTCACATTCAGATTATAATATTCATTTTTATTCCCATTCTGACTCAGATTCTGATTCTGATTATAATATTTATTGACATTCAGATTAATATCATAATATTCATTCAGAAACAGATTATATTGATATTTTTATTCAGATTCAGATTCAAATTATAATATTTATTCTGATAATAACATTTATTCCGATTCTGATTCCGATTCTGATTATAATATTTATTCTGACTCACATTCTGATTCTGATTATAATATTTATTCAGATTCAGATTATAATATTTATTCAGATTCTGATTATAATATTTATTCAGAATCAGATTCCGATTCAGATAATAATATTTTTTCTCATTCAGATTCAGATTCTGACTCAGATTTAGATTCATTTTTTCATTTTTTCCCATTAATTCAGAATCTTTTACTATATCGATTACATCATTAATGATCTTACTACGAAGCTTGCCTAGACATAATAACACACTATCAATTATCCCAATGATTGCATCATCGATGATATTTATTTGTGTAATTTCATTTGAAAAGAGATCAGTCACGAACTCGAAGATGGCCCTCTATGAGCGTCCATACAAACTTATTGCCAGAACTTCCTGATGTAGGTCAAGCAAATGTCTGGGTTGGTCAGTAAGTCTAAAATGTATTCGTGACAACAGCGGATTATGACATCGCAGATAAACCGGATTAACAGGCACTGAAACAATTAAAAACCCAGGAGGTACTTCATGAGTAAATGAATATAAGATATTTCCCTGTTGTGCCAGTTTGGATTTTTCAGCATCTACGAGATAAATTCCATCGATTGCGTCACACACCAGATTAAATGCGATCGTTCATGTGATATTTACAACACTCGGTGATACATGACGACCTCCACCGTGGGGATCATTGTTATGTCGGAGAATAATCGCTGGAGGGAATATTTTTCTCCATGAATCGACAAGTTTTGGAAAGTATTCATCGATGATGTCGCTGATTGATTTTCTCAATACATCAGTGTCGAATCCTGGTATTACAAATGTTGGTAATTGTTTTTCTGTTATCAGAAAATGATAAAGAAATAATTTTTAAAAATTTTCTACTGCTCCTACTGGATAATGGAATCCAATAAAACCATCATCTGGGGCGATCAATGATTCGACGATGATTTTGTTGAGATATTCGAGATCTGATGCAACTTGGTTTAGATGTTGTATCATTTCGATGATTTGTTGTTTTACATCATCGTTGTCATATTGTGTTATATTCGAAAACAGATTTTGCAGATTATCACTTTCTCGCTTGTGTTCTGATTTAATTTTATCGGTATAAAATATATAAATAAACCCGTTAAATACCCAATTTTTATTGATGGTAAAATCAAAAGTTGGGACAGATAATTCAGCAAGTTTTTCACCGGCAGGCGCGATGAACATTTCTAATGCACTCGTAAATCCTCTCGCCCATGGATAAACTCTTCGATGTTCTGGATATTTTTAAAATATTTTTTTTGTTTGTGGTAAAATCGGTTTTGATCGGTTCTAGAGGTCCCTCATAAACAGATGCTATTTCTGGCCACCCTAATACAGTTCTGGACGATGACTGATATATATCTACGGTGTAATCCGGCGTTGATATTTCAATCGCGGCTGATAATGTTGGTTCATGAACCGTAATAGTGATTTTAGATTCTCGCCCTGTTATAGATTTAATTCTGCGTTGGAATTCAGCGTTTTGTTCGATTTGATAACTGCCTGTAGGAATTCTAACAACTTGCCAATCTGGAGTTCCATCAGATTTATTTTTATAAGAAAAAACTAAAGAGTTATTTGCGGGTAACCCACCGAATGATTTTGATCTAATATTTGGCCAACTGTGATAAACTCGTAATTGTGCTAACGAGATTTCTTTCGCTGGAATTGCCGTTGGAAAGATAATGTTGACTTCAGGATTAGTTGAGCTCGGTGATATCATTGTAGTTGTTGACGGTGTTGTATTAGCAACGATTTGTTGGAGGAGTTCTTGCGATGTAGTCATTATTGTTTACTTGCTGCTTTATATCGAGATTTTGATTTCCAGTTACCACACCTCCGGCGTCGTGGTAAACCTTAATCATTTCTGCGAATTCTTGATCTGATATTGCTCAGTCGCTGAGTCCTGATGATATCAGCGATGAGAATTTAACATACGTGTGTGTTGCCGCTGATAGGAATATTTGATATTCATGTAATTATAAGCCGAACACGTAGATATCTTTTTTTGCGGTTATATTAAGAATACCAGCAATACCGGTTGTAACTGAAACACCAATTCCTATTATTGGTGCTATTATATATAACGCTGATAATGATCCGATTATAGTTGCTGTTCCAGCGACGACCGCGGATGTAGAATAAACAATTATATCAGTGATGATGATACGTCTACGGTATTTTTTTATTTTTACTGTATACTCGTCCATGATGTTTTTTAGTTGTGTCTGTAACAAACACACTTCTTCGCGTCTGTATTTGTTTACGATGCTCAGATCTGACGTCGGTGAAATCATATACTCGATACTAAGTAATCAATTGAGGTGTTTCAGCGACAAATTCCAGACACCACCAGTAAGACGCTGCGGTTAATTTTTTATCAGATGGTTCCAGTATAGACGTTTCTTCGGCATCTTTATTTAATACAATAGACACGGAATCCAGAAAAATTATCGGTTGAATGACGCCATGGAAATGTGGTAACTATCATAAATCGCGCAGCACTGAACAAGGATAGCCTATACACACCAGTGACTTCCGCGGTATGTTTGATAATGTTATTTTGCTGTGACCATGTTGATGATCGTGATGATACCTTGTATACGATATTGTTAATCTGCTTGTGAGGAATTTTAATCAGATTAGTTGTTTTTTTTTTAAAGATATCAGGAATTCCACTGATAACATCTTCTAGTTTTGTGTTAATTTTAGTAAGTTTCATATCAACAACCACTGGACTTCCAAAGAAATCATCTGGTATTTTATTAAGTTTTTGAATATTTCTGCGAGTATTTAAAAACATATTTACGTGAACGTCATACTCGGCTTGTAATATATTTTCGTCGGATGTTGGTCCCCTTAAAACAACAATTTTATTTCCATTCATGTTGAGTGTACCTGTCATTGTATCACCGGTGGATCGTAAACTAGCAGCAACGCTATTTTTAATTTCATCCCTGATGGTTATAAATGATATATTTGAGTCTCTGATTCTACCTCCGTCAGTAAATACTGGAATATTATCCGTGGTTGCACCGAGAACTCTACGAATTATGTCGATCCACTTAATATTACTCGTCTTTAAAACACCGTACTTATCCTGAAAAAGGACAACTTCATCTCTGTCAACACTTGATAAATCGATAATCTCGGCGAGTTAATCTTTTGTAGCGAATTTCGACAAATCGATATCTTCTTTCTTCTTGTCTTTGATCAAGGATCTTCCATAAATAACAACCATTGTACGATTAGTGATTATTTAAAACAGAACTCGTGTACACTTTTACAACTTTATGAGGTGCATCGGACGATTTTGAAATAGCATCGAGTGCTGCGAGTGATTCACTGCCACATATTGGCGGATCAGTTATTGTCTGTGTTGATAATATTGAATACCAGATTGGAGTTTGCACTCCGCTGACATATTTTAAAAATTCCTTCGGTGGTGCCAACCCATAGGAATCAAAATAAATAATTCCACGTGGATCAATCGCGCATGTAATCCAATGACTACTTGGACCAGAACTTCCATCGAGATTGATGATACCGGTCTCAACACGATTTGGTTGTTTTGGCAACTGATCACGCATTAAAACACCCCTGAAGTTTTTTATATTTAATCGCGCAGCAGCATAAAGTAAATCAAAATTGGACATGGGAAGGAGACGCTTTGCATCTAACGAAATGTCCCGGGAAGACTTAGACCTTTTTCCGTACCATGAACGAGGGGTTCCTGGCAGTCATAGACCTTTCCCTGTTGATTTTTTGGGGGAACTTTTTATTCCTTTTCCTGTTGCTTTCTTTAATGCCATTCCAACGGCAGTTCCAACAACACGAAGTGCAGCTGCTTTTGCAACAGCTGGAGCTGCAGTGGTTATCAACGCTGGTATAGCTACGAGAAGTGGAAATATACCACCCGTCTTAGCAATGTCGCTAATGGCACCCGCAGACAGATCAAGTCGTACGCCGGTCTTTGATCGTTTGGCGTTATTGAAATGCCTGAGTTGACGTTCAGTCAGTGATTGTAGCTTTTTAATCTGACCAGGAGTCAGAGTAACATTAACGTGATGATATGACATTATAATATCATGATCGATTTCATTACATGTGTTCGACTGGGGCATTAATGACTCTCATTCGTCCACCAAAACCTTCAAGCAACATTGTTTTATCGCTGAGTATAACGGCGATTGCTCTGTAATTAGCAACTGCTCCTTTTGTCACACGAGCTCGAAAATGTATATTAACGACACATTGCCTAAATAAATCCAAATGTTCCAGTGAGAAGTAATAGATCGGATACGGCGCTGTAAAATCTAACTGAGATATTTGTAAACCAGAATTAACATTTTGATCACGCCCCATAAATGACATTAAACGATGATATGCACGTGCTACATGACTTTGATCAAAATTGAATAATATATCCTCAGTTGGTTCTTGATGTCCATTTATCCTCAGTGAAACTTCAGTAACACCAAGTTTGTCAAATATCATTATACTGTGTTTTTGTGAGTTTACTCGTGCAGCATCTTGGAAAGCAACAAATATATGTCGCGGCTCAAAGACACCTTGCTGTGATGCTATCTGCCATGTGAAAAAAAACATTATTTGTACTTTGAACACTATCTGTGGTCGTCGTTAACCATGATAATGTTGATTTACCACCTTGACTCATGAAAGAAAGCAAACGTTCTTCTTCGGGGAGTGATGGGCTTATTGTTGGCATCCACAAGAAAGTTTTGTCAGTATTACTTTACCAGCCTCACCGATGGGGTGCCAGATTGCATCATCGTTGGTAGCCTTTCGTACGAGTACAGCTGTGTGCTTGGCTTCGAAAATAACCTTTCTGACAGTGCCGCAAAATCCAGAAATAGGTGATAGTGGAATTGCACATGAAAATGTTCTTCTTCCACCTTTCAGCATTGATCGACGTGATGTGAATCCTAAGTTGAATTCTGGATTAGCACCATGAACCACCGGCCACACATCAGCGTTGTCGTTATCGGAGAAGTTTCTTGGTCGTCTTATATTATACGGTCTGTTATCAGGATAATCAAAAGTGTCTTTGGTAAACATCACTGATGGACCAGTTGATCTTGAATAATCATCGCTGTATCTTGCAAGGCCAAGTATCGTCGTGGCAACGTCGACGTCTTTCTGAATCGATTCAATATTTTTTCAGTCAGTCATGTGCGTAGCACTGTCGAACAACGCCTTAATGCCATTATTAACAAAACCAACCATAATATCAGCTCCATATTCAGTATCATCTGTTTTTAAAATTTCACCTTCTACTTCAATAAATGCTTCAGCGGGTAAGAAATATCTACTTGTATCCTGAACTTGTAATTCGATTCTTCCACGCTGATTTGGCTGTTGTGCATCATAAGAATAACACTGATAATCACGTATCGATTCATCTTTGAGAACTGGTGCGTCCATGTCGAGTGCGGGATCAGATAACGCTTGAACATTTTATTATATTTGTTATCGTTTAACACGAAGACAACTTACTGCTATCAGACTAGCAGTTATATTTTTTTCTTTTTCTGACATGGATATACCAGCCATCGATGGCAAAGCCATTGCTGCTAGTTTTCCATTTGCAGCTTGATTTATTATTTTACTAACATTGCAGGCATAACTTCTGTGCTGGGTAATTTTCCTGGCTGAGGTTTTCGTCGTATTAATCGTACTAGTCTATCCTTGACTGCCGAGAATGCTTTACCTGCAACATCACCAACAACACCAATTCCTTTATCAGGAACAACATCAATAGCTTTCATTCGCAGTTGCTTTGCAATTGGTATTGCTTTCGGAGCTATCCTTCTAAATAGGCCCTGAACAACATCACCAAGTCCATCTCCGTAGTACGCTTTATATGTAGGTAATCGCGAATTTATCACCCTGACCATGGTTGGTCCACGGTGATTATTATGTATAATCATCTTATTTTCTTGTCACCGATCTAATTAATCACTGTGGTAATCATCGGCGATTTCATCAATGAGGGCTCGATAGACATTAATATCCATGATACCACCTGTAAATAATCGTTGACAAATATCAGCTTCTTCATTAATGATTTCTGGGGAATTATTGCCAGCTGGTTTTCCTACAATGAGGATTTCTAATCTGTCCAAGTCAGCAAGGACATTTTTGGGACAAGTAACAAAACCACTTCCTTGAGCAGCAATACCACTTCCAGTCGCACCGGGGTCAGGTGATGGTTGTCACTTTCGTAGATGTCTCTGCCTCCCGTTTGATGCAACTGGTATTCAACACTTTTTTCCATTTCATAAACCTTTTCAGAAAAATCATAATATTCTTTTTTATTTTTTTACTGATTTGTGAAATATCCTTGTATTCACGAAATACCCCAGCAACCCACTCGTTTTCTGGAGTATTACAAAACTCTGGCTTTAGAAACTGACGCCGCAGATGATATCCCACCGCAGCAACCTTAACTGGATTATCCATAACTTCTTAAAAACCCTATTAAAATACCGAGTTTTTATTTGTGGTTTAGACAGATCCTCGACGATATCTTTAACGTCTTGAATTCAGCACGTGTTTTATCAGCAGACTCCATAGCTTCTTTAATTTGTTCTGGTAATGCTCCGATAACCTGCTGTGTTGCAGTTGTAGCCTCAACGGTTTTCTCCAACGTGGGAAGAATATCTTTGGAAGCTTTCGTAACCGGTTTAAATAATTGTTCTGCTCCTTCTGCAAATTCCACCTTAGACTCCTGACGAGCCTGTAGTTGTTGCTTGATAAAATCACGGACGGGGAGATATTTCTTAATTGCCTCTAGTCGCTGTCGAGCTAGTTTCGCTGTGTGAGATTCCATTATTGATATAATAATGATTTAACTAAGCCACACCCAATACTCTTAATAGTAGTAAACTAATAGGCTGATCCTAAACCAAAAGCAGGTCCTGGACCAGAGCTCCAACTCACCTAGTAAAACAATATTTATGTACCTTATGAATTAGGCATTTTTGTTTTGGGGGAGTTGTATCTCTGATCCAGGACCCGTCAATATGTTTGCTACTGATGTTTTATTTGACAATGATATACAAAATTAAACATCTACTGTTGTAACCATATTTTATGATAATCTTTTTCCTACCTGCTGACTCTCGTTGGCAGAATATCTGTAAACATGCTGTCAATAATACAAAACTCGCGCATTAAAAAGCCCATATCGTATTTTACACCTCGCAAGTAAGATCGTATCTAATCAAATAATTTTTTGTAGGTGATACTTGCTGTTTTACAAGAATTTTTTTTGTTTCAAGTTTGGGTTTAATCTTTTTGCATGCTGTTGAAAGAGAGACTCCGACGCCAGATATTATTAACAAAAACGGATTTAATAATGCCCCACTTGAGATTATACTAGAGCTAGTCATTAACAATGGCAAATATGATTTTACTCGAAGTATTCTACGGTAGTATTTATAACATTCTTTTACACACCAAAGGTTTTTATGATAAAATTTATAATATTGTATTAATGCTTCAACATCTTGTTTTGGAATTTCTTCTGAAATATGATTGAAATCGATGATATGTTTTTTCATTATACAATATTTTTATACAATATTAAAAACTCTAGTACCAGCAATCGAATCAAGAAACTCACGGAACTTATTATTGTTAGGATCAGCTATAAAATCTCTGTACTTGTTATAAACATCTGACGACGTATCATTATATCGTTTATCTGTAAGTACCTCATTTTTCTTTAACCAAGTATATGAATCAAAACTGTCTTCTAATTCACATTCATACAAATCTGTTTCATTTACCAAATTATTGTAATCTTTTTCTGTTTCATCAATATACCCTAATACCAAGCTTATTTGATCTAACGTGAAATTTTTTAGAACAAGACGTTGTCTGATAATTGCATATGCGACCACGAAATTTGCTAGCATTAATTTTTTGAGTGATTTTAGTCCAATAATGTTAAAACCAGTAACAAAATTTACTTTAAGCCACAATTTTTCATATTGTTTTGTGACCATTTTCTCGACTTCATTGTAATAATTTCGTAATCACAATTGTCTAGAACGTTGGATTGATGGAAATGGAATATCGTCTGCTTCACCTATGTCGTAATAAGAATCAATTTTTACTTCCAAATACGTTTGATCGACTTTATCAAAAAACTTTTCTAGCTCAATATCATTAAGAACGCTAATTTCATCGGCAAAATTTTTGATTATTTTTAGAGACCTGTCAACAATAATCGGATCAAATCCTGGGTCTTTTTTTCGCATCATTGGCAAAATTGCATTTGAGTATGCTTTAATAATTAATTCTGTGTCTGGTGTTATAGTAACAATTTTAATTAAGGTTTCTATGTCGTGGTAGAACATACCGAGATACCTAAAAATGTTTCGTTTTGAAAAGCTGTTATATAACTTCCTGTTTTTTTTAATTCCTATTATCACAGATTCTGCTAGTCTGTCGAGATAATCATGGCTAGCTTCTACAGATGTTTTTACATTATCTCTTTCACCGTAAGCTCGTTTTTTTATTGAGTTCGATTTTATTATCACATCTAAATTTCCAAAATCAAGCTCGAGCAATATTTATTTTTAATATAATTTCAACTTGTTTTTGTTCTTCGAAACAATCATCAGGATAGCAGTGTCTTTTTATCGCTTCAAAAGTTTCTATTGCTTCTTTTATTTGTGGTCCACGCATATACATAACATTAACACAATTTTTTTCTTCTTCTGACGATGGCGAGTTTATCATTGGGATTGAAATTTTTTTCTGGTATTTATCGCATGTGCCGCTAGTGAATCATCTCCAACTTTTTTAGTGGGGTTAAAAATATTATCATAAAATTCTTTCGCAACGTCTATAAAACATTGTGTTGTCATTATTTTATAGCATTAGATTAAATTTGTTCGTCAAGTGTATATATTTGAAATGCTGTCAGTCCTGGAAACGGATGTTCAGCAGCAAAAAGATTAACTCGAAAATAAAAGTACTTGTTGATAATATTTTCTGTCGGAATCGTAAAATATTGTGTTGTTGAAATATAAGTGTCTGTTGTACTGTATAATATTACCCAGTCGATATCATTGTTTGATCCTTCAAACAGCCAATTATAAATTCGACCAATACTAGAGTTTAATCAACCTCGCAAATGAAATTGCCAAATAGCAACTGCAGTAGGACATTTAATTCTAATCCAAAAATTTCCAACTTCTCCGTTGGTCGTCCACTCATGTCTATCAGAAAAAGAGTAATAAGGATAATTTTCAGGATAATATGATAATGCGCTTACCTCAAACCTGGCTCGGTTGTCAGTTGCCTTATAAAGTGTTGGAATATACCCAACATTATTTTTAGTTCGTTTTATGCCACTAGACAGACTGTCAACATACGCTTCATTTGTCAGATCATTAAGGTTAACTGGAACATATGTCGTAGTTATTTTTTTATCTCTCATGTTTATATTGCCTATTACTGGTCCACCAGATTTTTTAAAATATGGGGTAAGTTCTTCTTTTAACTGAACATAAATAATGGCATCATTTTCATTAGCTGGTGGCGAGGTTGTCGGTAATCCAGCTATTTTTGAATTTGACATAGACAGGTTACCTGTCATTGTGTCACCGGCTTTGTTAAGTTTATTATCGTCAACAGATTTTAGTTGTGCATAACTTACAGCTTGCGTTAAATCTGCTGGCGGATATACAGTTTCTAAACCTAACACTCGTCGACCTGACATATTAATATCACCTGTAACCGTTTCACCGGTTTTATCAAGTTTGTTATTATCCACATATTTCAACAGTAAATAACTTACCGCTTGAGTTTGATTTAAGTTTGCTGGTGGATATCCAATCTCCAAATTTATAATCTTTTTTTTCCTGACATATCTACGTTACCGCTTAAAGTTCCGCCAGATTTATCTAGTGTATTATTGTCGACGGATTTTAGTTGTGCATAACTAACAGCTTGTGTATTAACAACACTTATTGGCGGACACGCTGTTTCTAAACCTAGTACTCGTTGATTTGACATAAACAGGTTTCCTGTCATTGTGTCGCCAGATTTTTTCATGTAACCAGATAAATCAATCTTGCCGTTTGTTATTGTACTTACAGCCGACGAATCTCCTAATGTTGTTCCAAATTTTGTATAATAGCTCATTATGTAAATTGTATAAGATAAAACTGTATAACAAACAATGGCAAAATCGTCGATATTAAATTTTGATACAGAGCGGTTGGTGAAACATAAACATAACAATGAACTTCCAGATTGTCACTATCTTATTGTTGGACGAACTGGATCAGGAAAAACAAATTTGCTTATGAATTTACTGCTGGGCGATAATTTTAATTACGATCGCGTTTATATTTACACAATTAATCCACAACAGGATAAGTACGAGCTACTAAGCGAATAAAATAACAAACTTCGTGATGATATTGATGCTGGTGAAGATTTTTTTTTTATTATCAAACAATCAGAAGAACTTATTCCAGTTAATCAACTTGATTCGTCCGAGCATAAGATAGTAGTTTTTGACGATATTCCGCTAAATAATGTAGAAATGAACAAAATAAGATCATATTTTACACTGTCACGTAATATAAAATGTAATTCTGTTTATTTAGCCTAAGGTTTTTGTAATGTTGACAGATTTATCAGACGAAATACTGGCTGTTTTATATTATTTCCAGGACTGGACAACGTTGATGTTAGAGATATCGCGAACGAGCAGTGCGGTGACTTGACAAAAGATAAATTTATTGAATTATATGATAAGGCAACAGCAGATAAATATAACTTTTTCTTGTTTGATAAATTAACACATAATCCAACTAAAATGTTTAGATGATGTATTGAAAATTATCTGCACTAAGATGTCTTTCACCTCTTAAACTTTAATAAAATTTATATATAATAAAATGGATAAACGAGCAAAATACAGAAAACATATAGAAGATGTAAAAAAAACTTGCTCAATCTCAAGCAGCATTTAAGCAGCGATTACAGCAAGCACGACGTAGACAGATAGTTGCCGCAGAAGCAGCAGCAACAGTTCTCAAACCAGTTACTGAGGCTCTACTTGGAAAACAACCTGAAGAGCAAACAATGTCTCCAGAAGAACTTAAGCGAATGCAGGAAAAAGGTTTGGCTGGATTAGTTAAAGAACAACAAGAAGCAGCTGCTGAAAAAATTGTTACTAGATCTGATGAGGAAAGAAGAAAATTAGCTATGGCTCTTGTAACACATATTGTTGATCCTGTTGCTAGACAAACTGAACTAGATTGGCTGATTAATCATCCACTTGAATTTGAACGACGATTAGCAGAAGTAGCATCAGTTGATCCAGTTGGAAGAAAATTGAGAGATATAACTAGAAAAATTGAAGAATCTAAAGGCAGGAAATCAGTGTTAGAGGAGATGGATGAAGAAGAAGAAACTAGAAGAGAAGCTTTTAGAAAAGAACACAGATTAGATACCAAAGAAAGAGAAGAATTCTATGATAATCTAAAAAATATAGGAGGTAAAATAAAAGATTATGAGTATAATGCTTTTGACAGAGAACATGGATTTAAAAATATTAGATTATATCATATTACAAAAGTTAGTTTTAACGCTGATGAAAAAATTAGGAAATTACAAGAAATATTAGCTGAAAGTGAAACACATATCAGCGATGTAGTAATAGAAAATGAAAACTACAAAGAAAGTATTAGATTACATCGACATGGAATTATAGCTGCACTTTATAAGCAAGTTATTATTAATATAAAAAATAACATACAACATAATAAGAATAACTTTAATAGTGTATCTACTGAGGCAAACTATTTAGATGCGGAAAGATTAAAATTAGGAGTGGCTGAATTGCGGTTCAGATGCAGAAATAATGCGAGCTGAGGACGAATAACTATGATTATTAAAAAAACGAGATCTAGAAAGATCACTCGAAGAGACTGAAAAGATCGGGAAAGGAAGAGAAACGTTGTAAAACAAGAAATAGTAGCAATAGAATATTTGGATTTTATGAAAGATTATGAAATTTCTGATGTTGATAATATTGATAAACGGGACGAAGATAAATATAATGATCTTATTAAAAAATTAGATTATATCAGAAAAGATGCAGAAGCTTACCCTAAAATTGATACAGCTGCAATAGAAGATATTAAAGAACTTTCTGAAAAAGCTAGAAATAGTGTTATTTGCCAGTGTCCTCCTCACCCGCAGCTACCACAGCGCCGACTGCGACACGGACCACTCCCTCGTGGCCAGCAAGGTGCGAATAATACCCAAGAAGCAGCACCACGCCAAGAAGAAGGGTCGCTCACGCATAAACACATGCTGTGCAAGCAAACCAGAGAAGACGCAGCAGTTCATCAACAAACTGCAGGAGGCTTTCACCAAAGAGACACCTGATGACATCATCGACTCCAAGTGGTCCCACCTCTGAGACGCTGTGTACAATTCAGCCATTACTGCCTATGGGAAGAAGGAGCGCAAAAATACAGACTGGTATGAGGCCAGCTGGGAGACGATGGAGCCCGTGACTGATGCGAAGAGTAAAGCCCTTCTGGCTTACAAGGCTGCGCCTAGCCCTGGTACACTGCAAGCCCTCAGGATTGCCAGGAACAATGCCCAGCGGACCGCCCGCCACTGCGCCAACACCTATTGGCTGAACCTCTGCACCAGCATACAAACAGCTGCCGACACTGAGAATGCAAGAGGCATGTACGAGGGTATCAAGAAGGCGACAGGTCCCCCATCCTTCAAGACCGCCCCCCTCAAGTCCAAGACGGGCGTAGTCATCACAGACCAGGGGAAACAGCTGCAGCGCTGGGTTGAGCACTATCTTGAGCTGTATGTAACCCAAAACGTTGTCACCGACACTGCCCTGAACGCCATCCCAGACCTGCCAGTCATGGAGGAACTAGACACTCAGCCCTCCCTGGAAGAGCTAAGAAAAGCCATCGACTGCCTCGCTTGTGGGAAGGCCCCTGGGAGCGACGGCATCCCACCGGAAATCCTCAAGAACGGGAAACCAGCACTACTCCAGCCCTTGCACGAACTCCTCTGCCTCTGCTGGGAACAGGGACACATCCCCCAAAAAATGGTACTAGCAGCTGCCTCGCTTGGCACTCGGCATTCAGAGATTAGTGTTAGGACTGGTCAGCCTGGTGACGGGATAATGTGACTGGGTATGAAATGATGCTATATGTCTTCAGCATTATGCCCCAGTGCTATACATCACTATAAACTCCCACACTGCAGACTTCATAGCGATATGACTGAAAAACTGTTAAAGCCGTGTTAAAGATCCAAATCACACACACACTGTATATCTTTAAATCCATTTAGGATTGAGGAATGCATCGTCACTGCAGTTTTTGTCACTTACCATGGTCGGGTACTATCTTCCAGGTCAATGATACGGTTCTGTATTTTACGTTATTCATCATAATTTCGCTTCTACTCCATAACTTTAAAGCTGTTTTAAATTAAGACATCAAATTTTGTATGTTTGTACATTGTTAATAGGTACATGACGTACCACACTGGGGATACGCCACATTTGGGCACATCAAGGTTGAGGTCACGGCACACTTTCCCTACCACTATAATTTTTAGATTTGTTAGATTAAGGTATGAAACTTGGTGTACTTCTACATTACGTGTATTACCTAAAGGTTCATCACATACCACATTAGGGGTGCCTCATCAAGTTAAAGTGCATTAATATTTCCACCACACTGTTTCATTCTGTTCTGTAACTCGAAAATCATTCGAGTTCACAGGATTAAACTTTGTATAGATATACATTATCACTGGATGTCTAGAAGGTGTGTTTCATACCCAATTTCAAGCTCATGGCACAATATTTTATGTTTTCCATCACATTTTCCACTCTGTAACTTAATACATGTTTGAGATAAAACAATGGAACTTGATGTGTGGGTGTGGGTGTATATATACACACGCATGTGCATGCAGTAAAGATCCTCGATACAAAAAAATCCCCACAAGACTAAAAGTTTCTTTAAGTTCCAAATTCTACCTTCTTAATATCATTTTGACCACCAACAGCCTCCAACCGAAACGGGTCTGGCACACGAAAAGGAGTCGCACAAGCCACATTAGTGAAAGAAAGATTTTAACCCCCCCCCCCAAAAAAAAACAATGCTCCATGCCTACTGCTAGTCAGGCTCGTGAACTGTGAACGTGGTGAATTTATACAGATTGGTAACAGAATATCATTCATCTGGTTTTTCTTTCTTCATTAAATGTATCTAAAATTAAAAAAAATACCAGATTTCTTCATTCATCATTTTGTGCACTCTTACACACACAATGATGGTCTCCCTTGGTTACTCTCTCGTAACATAAACATTTACAAAAGCTTTATCTCCACCCCTGCAGAACCTCAGTAACCCAAAACCGGTTTTGAGGGGTTTCACCACACACACACACACACACACACACACACACACACACACACATATATATATATATGCACACATACACACACCATGCACTTTTTGTCTAATGCTCTATAAGATTGGATAGTGGAACTTGCTTACTTCTGATATCAGCCACATTACACGACAGATTTGTTAGAAAGGCCCTAGATTTCATAATTGTAAACTGTTATGACCTCATCAGGTATGTAAGGGACGAAAATTCACTGAATTTGCTAAGCATTGTTGGCACTGTTGCTGGTCAGTCAAATAATTTGGTTTATACAGGGTTTCCATGCTATTGGGAAATCAGGAGAAATGATGAAAGTCAGGAAAACCCCGGTCATTTCTGCCTCCACTTGACGACAGAAACATGACTGAATTGATCTTGAGCTAAATTTGTCGAGTTCAGACCAGAATATTTAGAAGTTGCACCATGAATCATTTGTATGCTTGCCATAAACATGCTTGTTTAGCCAATCCAAATGCTCAGTGGATTAGACTCATCTAATAGACTGGTTATTGCACAGACAGCTCCATATCGTTATCTTTTTTTTTCGGAAATGTGAAAACCAGTCTAGCATCACAAGAGGCCAAATCGAGTCATACCAGCATGAAATCGATATGAAAATTTATTTTCTCAGAAATTGCGAGTATTGCAATCATTATGTCTTTAATCTGCTGACAGATGAGATGGAACTAGGGCGTTAATGAAATTTGACCTGGTACACTTCATTTGCATTGCTCGTCATACGAGTACAAATCATAGGTACTGTAGTCATGTGAAATAAATAATCCATTTCAAATGTAGAAAAATAAAAATATTAAATAAAAGTTGTATACTACTTGTAATAAAATTATTTTTAAAAAATGAAAAAACACAAAATTTTCTATTTATTTATTCCGAGAACAACTACTTGGGTTTTGTATCACGTGACTACCACGTCGACATGCACTCAGCTTGATGAATTTGCTGCGACCGCCATGGGTGCCTGGTTGTTCACAAAGAAAATGTGTTGCGAATTATGTTCCTTGCCGTTTACAACAGATATATGACTAATATATTTGAATTTTTATACAACATTAAAAAGGGGTTTGTTCTTCATATCACGTGACTATTGGACTTCTGATGTCGTACTTTGAGATTTGTGTAGTCATGTGACCAGTAATGCAAATGGCGCGTACCGGGTCAGGTTTCATCTATGCTGTTGTTTTGTCTAGTCTGTCAGCATATTAAAGACATAATGATTATAATACTTGCCAATTCTGAGAAAATAATAATTTTCCTATCGATTTCATGCAAATATGACTCGATGTAACATAGGCAATTGCGCTGACCCCACACCACAAGTTAAATGTCCGAATGTGAAAAATGGGGTGGGAATAATCTGAAGAAACCCGGATTAGAAAACGGATTGCCATTCATTTTAAGTCAAATTTGAAGTCTAAAATGTTGAATCTCTGAGCTGAACTTTGGTGCTAAACTAGTACACAGTGTCATGTAGCTTGAAGTATTGGTTTCAGATCTTAAATAGATTGCAGGAGACATGGGAGATTGCCGTTCCTTGTATTGTATATAGTTACGAGTCGATGCTCCTAAAATAGGTAACAGAAAAGAGTGAAAAGCAACAAACTTTGTAAAATTCAACAAATAACTTATTTCCCTTGAATACAAACGTGAAAATGAAATAAGAACTTACGATATTGCGAATTAAATCCCAATATAACACAAGAATTACAGACCTAAGTCCTAATTTAAAGTTCTGAATAAATTTTAGTAGAAATCCAAATTAAGTCCAATGCTGAAGCTGTCGATGTGTCTAATGCTGATGTGCCAAGAGCCTTTTGTTGAAACAGTAATATAATTCCAGGTTTAAATTCGCTATTAATCCCAGTGAATGTCTCTGTCTAAGAATATTATTTTTTAAGAGCACTCTGTATTTCAAGAGAAAATAATCACTTGAATAATTTGAAGAAATAAATTACAGTCTATATGGTCAAAAATACAAATTGATTCTGCTAGATCTTAAGTACGAATGAATAGTTTTCCAGTAACAAGAATACAGTCTTCTACTTCACTTCAGGCTACAATTAACATTTTCTATAAAAATAATTCCCAATGGAAAATAACCTTCTAAAAAGTTCTTAATGTTTACAAGGAATGTTAGCCATAATTAACAGTCCGTTACTAAATTTATCATATATATTTTAGATTCTCATGTTTGGAAATAATATATTTTCAAATTTCATACTGTAAATGAAAAAAAATCTTTTAAAAGATTCCAGAGTAGTTGACTTTTCTGAAACCTTGTTGTAGCCCCATGTTTTTTTTTTTTTTTTTTTTTTTTTTTTTTTTTT